>JAWZYT010005313.1:20000-60209 GCA_034508575.1 Petrolisthes manimaculis
TAAGCTTAATAATGTGCATATTTGTGTTAATTTTCAGCGTGTGTGTGTGTAGGGTTATTAAGAGTTATTGTGTGTGTGTGTGTGTGTGTGTGTGTGTGTGTGTGTGTGTGTGTGTGTGTGTGTGTGTGTGTGTGTGTGTACCCTCATGTTTGTAAGCTTATTATATTAATGTGTATATATGTGTGAGTTAATTTTCAGTGTGTGTGTAGCTTAGCCTAATGTTTGCATGCTAGTTAATGTGTATGTGTGTATGTATACCCTCATGTTTGTAAGCTTGTTAGTGCGTGTGAGTGTAATTTTTTCGGTGTGTCAGACAGAGAGAGAGAGAGAGAGAGAGAGAGAGAGAGAGAGAGAGAGAGAGAGAGCACGAGTAGGCTAGGCTAAGTCTGGTCCAGGGGAGAATAAACATGTGCGTGAGTTTGCGTGTGTGCGTGTTATTTTGCGAGAAGTGCGTGCGAGGGATGATAACTTCTTTCCTTCTGTTTAGCATATAAAACACAACAGCACTCCTGGGGGAAACGACCACCGAGGAAAGGAGGAAAAGGAGGAGGAGGAAAAGGAGGTGGAGGAAATACAAAGGAGGAAAAGGAGGTGAAGGGAATACAAAGGAGGAAATGGAGGAGGAAGAGGAGGTGGAGGAAAAGGGGCAGCAGAGAATACAAAGGAGGAAAAGGAGGTGGAGGGAATACAAAGGAGGAAAAGGAGCAGCAGAGAATAGAAAGGAGGAGGAAGAGGAGGAAGAGGAGGAGCAGAGAATACAAAGGAGGAGGAAAAGGAGCAGAGACTACAAAGGAGGAAAAGGACCAGCAGAGAATACAAAGGAGGAATAGGTGGAGGAATAGGAGTAGGGAAAATAAAGGAGGAATAGGAGGTGGAGTAATAGGTGGAGTGACAGGAGGATGAGGAATAGGTGAAGGAAGAGTTGGAAGAATAGGTGAAGGAATGAGAAATAAGGAATAGAAAGGAGGAGGGAAAAATTAGGAACTAAAACAAAATATTAGAAAATAAAATAATAATAATAATAATAACAATAATAATAATGACAATAATAATAATAATAATAATAATAATAATACCGGTAATAATAATAATAAACAATAATAATAATAATAATAATAATAATATAAGACTATCTCAACGTTTTCCTTTACACACACACACACACACACATACTACACATCCCTTCACTGAGTGGGTTGAAAAAAAATCTTTATTGTATTTCCTCATAAGCCTTTCCTCCTTCCTGTCTCCATCCATCCCTCCCTTCCTGCCTCTCTTTCTTTCTCTCTCTCTGTTTGTGTATGTATGTGTGTGTTTGTATGTGTTTGTTTGTTCTCTCATTCGTAATTTCAGTCCAAACTTCATTACCATAACTTTTCTGTGTGTGTGTCTCTCTCTCTTTCTGTATGTCTGTCTGTCTGTTTGTCTCTCTCTCTCTCTCTCTCTCTCTCTCTCTCTCTCACACACACACACAGTATCAAACAGTGTTGGTGGCGCCAGTGGATTAAAAAGATTGATAATACGTAAGTCAGTCAGTCAGTCAGTCAACCAGTCAGTAAGTTAGTCAGCCAGTCAGTCAGTTAGTCAGCCAGTCACACCTACTCCATTCTCACCATATATTTTTTTTTTTTAATTAATGGAAGATTATAATTTGGTTGATAAATTATTATTGGGAAGGTCTACGAATTATCAGTCTATAGTAAATTTATTAATATACATTCTCTCTCTCTCTCTCTCTCTCTCTCTCTCTCTCTCTCTCTCTCTCTCTCTCCACACACACAAATAAATTTATTTTTTCCAGGTCGCTTCCTCAATCAAGCTAAGTACATTCCAAATCCCTTTTTATTTCACTTTTATTTATTTTTTCATTTTTTTTTTTCGTTTCGACCACCACATGCATAAACAATTTCTTTTTTCCGTATTTTATTTTTCCACGACCGACTCCCCTGTGATGTGGTAAATTCCGGATACACACACACACACACATACACACGGATAAACACGTACAGTACATACATATACTATTACACACACACTGATTCACTTATAAACACTCACACACATACACACACACACACACGGATAAACACGTACATACATATACTATTACACACACACTGATTCACTTATAAACATTCACGCACATACATAAATATAGCCTACTAATACATACACACACACACACACAACTGAACTTAAAATATTCACACACACACATAGGCCTACTGATAAAATTATAAACATTCACACACATACATATACTATTACACACACACATACATATACTATTACACACACACATACATATACTATTACACACACATACATATACTATTACAAACACAAACACAAACACAAACACACACAGATACAGTTACAAGCACACACATATATTTAATTTTACACACTCACACACACATATACTATTACACACATACATAGTCAATACTACTTCACACACACACAAACACACAGGTTCCCACAGGCTAGTAAACAAACCCTCCCCCCCCCTTCCCCTCCAACCAGATAGACCCAAAAGATTAGCCTTGGCGATAAGGAAACAAGAACCTCCCTTTGCCCCTTGTACCCTTTGTAGAATAGTCTTTGTAACGTACACAAGAACCTACTTTATCCCCCCCCCTCTATGCCCTTTTGTATCCTAGTTGTGCCCTTTGTAACCTTGTGATGCCTTTGTAACCTTGTCGTGCCTTTATATCCTAGTTGTACCTTTTGTAACCTTGTCATGATCACTGTAACTTTGTAAGGGGTGTAAAGGGTTAGAAAGGGTACATATAGTGAGGTGTAAATTAGGGTAAGAAAGGGAACAGTACGAGAGATGAAAGATGTAGAAAGGGAATAATGAATAAAAGATGTAAAGTGTAGAGAAGGAATAGCGAAGAGGTGGTGAATGTGGGATAATATTTTTGATAAGTGTGTGTGTGTGTGTGTGTGTGTGTGTGTGTGTGTGTGTGTGTGTTTGTGTGTGTGTAAGATGCGGATGGATAGTGTGAATGCATGTGGGCTCAGCTGAGATAACAATATGTGTGTGTGTGTGAAGATAACAGTCGATATGTAATTCTGGAAGGAGAGGGAGAGGGGGATAGAGGGGGGGAAGGGAAAGACGATAATATAAGAGAAGTGGGAGGGAGGGAAAAGCGAGAGGGGGGGAGGGGAGGAGAGAGATATATGGAGATGTAAGAAGGAAGGGAGGGAGGGAGGGAGGGATGGAGCAAAAAGGGATAACTTAAATGAAGGGAGGGAGAGGGAGGGAGGGAGGGAGGGAGAGAGGGGAAATATATGAGTGAGGAAAAAAATGGAAAGGGTAAGATAATGATGGGGGAAGGGGAGATGTAAGGGAGGCAAGAGGGGAAAAAAATAGGAGATGTATGAGGGGAAGGAGGAAAGGGAGAAGACGGCATGCACGGAAGGAAGGAGGGGAAATAATCAAGAAAAATGAGAAGAGAAAAGGGGAGTGAAGGGAATTAGTAAAGGAAAGGAAAGGAAGAGAAAGGGAATTAAGGGAAGGTAGAAGGGAGGGGAAATTAGAAAAGTGGAATGGGAAGAGAATGGAGAAAAATGGGAAGGTAAGAAGCAGAAGAAAGTGGAGAATGGAATAAGGGAAGGTAGAAGGGAGGGGAAATTAGAAAAGTGGAATGGGAAGAGAATGGAGAAAAATGGGAAGGTAAGAAGCAACAGAATAAAGGGAGAAGGAAAATAAATAAGAGAGAGGGAAATAGGAAGGTAAGAACGAAATAGAAGAAAGGGAGAATGGAAATGAACAAGAGAGAGGGAAATAGGCAGGTAAGAACGAAAGAGAAGAAAGAGAGATGGAAAATGAATAACAGAGGGAAATAGATAGTATAACAGAAGGAAAGAAGGAATTACAGATAGATACAGAAGGACGGATAAATCATGAAGTGGGAAAAATAGAAAGAAATAAGATGATTGAAAGAGGGGAAGGGAAACAGAGTGGAAGACACAAAGAGAGAGGGGAGAAGAAGGAGGAGGAGGAGGAAGAAGAAAGAGGGGAAGAGGAAAAGGGGTGAGATGGAAAGAAAGAAATCGAGGGGAAATTATGAAGGAACGGATATGAGAGAGAGAGAGAGAGAGAGAGAGAGAGAGAGAGAGAGAGAGAGAGAGAGAGAGAGAGAGAGAGAATGATTAAAGGGGCAAAAGTGTATGACAGGTAAAGGAAGGAAGGCAGGAAGGAAAACAGGAAAAGGGGAAATAAATTACACAAAGAGAGAATGGAAAACAGAGGAAGGAAAGATATACAAAGAATAATAGGAATAAAGGAGAGATACAAAGAATGATAGAAATAAAGGAGAGATACAAAGAATGAGAGAGAAAGGGAGAGAATCAACGACATAGAATAACTGCAATAAATAAATAAGGAAGCAAAGGAAAGAGAAGGGAAAGAATAAAAAAAGAAAGGGGGACAAGCGATGAGAGAGAGAGAGAGAGAGAGAGAGAGAGAGAGACATGACATATTCCTAACATACAACTGTTGTCAGAGCCTCTCCCTCCATCCCCTCCCTCCATATCTCTCTCCAATTCTTTCCTCCCCTTTCAGTTCTTCCTTTCTTTATTCTACCTTTTTCTTTGCCATAGTTCACTCAAATCCTTTCTTTCCCTTCACTACCTTCATCTGTTTTCTCTATCCTCTTTTCCCTATAGTTCACTGAATCCCTTTGTTCCTCTTTCCTTCCAATCTATATTTTCTATCTCTCTTCCCCTCTACTGTACTTCCTTTCTGTATTATTTCTATTTATTTCTTATACCAATTGTTTTCTTTCCTTACCTTCCTTTTACTACCTGTCTTATTGTGTGTAGGCCCTATGTGATGCCATGTTTTCCACCTAACTGGGAATGCATTGTATAAAAAATAATATACTTTTGATACATATATATCATTAATTAATTAAGGCCACAATACCTCTTTTGAAATGTATAATAATTATATAATACACGTATATTAGTTAAGAAACCTTGTGATATAGCCTAGTCAGAATATTGGAGGTTAGCGAGTCCTTCAAACATGGCCACGAAACACTATCTGTATGTGGAATTTGCTTGTTTCTCGTGGTATAGTCAGGAGGAATCAGAAGCCTCCAATTTTCACACACGATCACAGGGTCCTTCAAGGGGAGAATCTCATGTTGGTGATGTTGTAGGACTCTGACTCCTCCAAACTGCACCACGAAACAACAGATCCGCCTATTATGTCTGTTTTCTGGTATAGTTAGGAGGAATCAGTAGCGTCCAATTCACCACCACCAACAACAAGAGAATCTCCCCTTGAATAACCGGACTTTTAAAACACGATACGAAAGGAGAGAGAGAGAGAGAGAGAGAGAGAGAGAGAGAGAGAGAGAGAGAGAGAGAGAGAGAGAGAGAGAGAGAGAGAGAGATGAAGGGAGGAATAAAACGTAATGCAATAAATACAAACGAGGAACAGGTGGAGAAAGAATAATTGGGAAGGGAAGAGAAGAAACAGGAAGTGAAGTATTTATGGAGTAGGAAGGAAAGGAAGGAAGGAAGGAAGAGGAAGAGAAGAGATTATGGTAGGAGGAGGAGAAAGAGGAAGAGGAGGGGGATTTGGGGAGGAGGAAAGAAAGTTGTGTTTACCGGGTGTGGTGGGTATTAGACTGGGGGGGTGGGGGGGGCTGGGGAGTGAGGAGGGGGAGGGGTAATGAAATGAGAAAGAAAAGTTTGGGAGTGGGTGGGAGGAATATTATAGTCTGGCTTGCATGAGAGAGAGAGAAAGAGAAAGAGAGAATGTTTAACGACACTGATGCTGAACTGTACCGGTCTGGAGAGAGAGAGAGAGAGAGAGAGAGAGAGAGAGAGAGAGAGAGAGAGTCAGTCTACCCTTCTGACACCTCAACAAAAACCATCACTGACAACTATCTTTAGCCACGGTACAAGAGAACTTCTTTCCCTCTAACAACAACTCTCTCTCTCTCTCTCTTATACACAGCAGAGGACTTGCTTACACTGCCTAGTCTTGGGCCATGTTACCACGTGTGTATGTATGTGTGTGTGTGTGTAAACGAATTAGTCATCACTGAGGTACCGTATCCCTTAAGTTAGTGTGTGTGTGTATGTGTTAAACAAGAGTTAGACAAGCCATCAAAGTTTAGTAAAGCCTAACCAGCCTACCTACCACTATCTACCAACCTAGCCTACTTCTAATATCATAATACTGGTAGGCTAGTTGTGGTTCTGATTCCCCCCATGTGATAAATATAAGTAGAGGTCTTGTCCTAATCAATCATGGTAATCATCCCTGCCCATCTTAACAAGGCTAGGTTCATATCTCCTTCACATCGTCTGCAATCCAACGGGTCATCTCTCTCTCTCTCTCTCTTGTTATATTTTCATCCTTTTTCTACCCACCCACCCACTCACCTCTCTCCTGGCCTTTCTCTCCACTGTCTTCTATCATCCCTCCTTCCTTCCCTCTCTCTCAACCGAATATTTAACAAGTATATAAATCACCATCACTTCTTCTATAACCTCTATAAAATAACAACTTGACACACTATTAAAGACAAACCCTCATCTAAAAGAACACCACTGAATCTCCCCCAATAAATAAATACATAAATAAATATATAAATAAGAATACTCTCTTCGGCAACCAACCAACCAACCAACCAATCCCCCGCGACTCCATCATTATTTTGGCATTAAGTTCTTAAACCATATTTTTTCCCCTGAAGCCAAAGAGACGACAGCTAGTAAGTAAGTATGTAAGTATACCGGTAGCTTTATAGTTTGTGGTGATAGTTTTATAATAGGCCTACCAACAACACACAATAATAATAAAAATAATAATAGCCAGTACCAAACAATAGACCTACTTACTATATAGCCTAGTAAGTCTGGATTGAGGTTGACTTCTCGTTCACTTTTTCTCTTCCAGTTTATGACATTTTTACGACCTCAACCACAGTTAGGCCTGAAGGGGTTAGGCTAATCTGTTGTCGGTCTGTGAATTGGTGAGGGCCACTAATGACTCCAAACTAGACTATAGCCTAGGTTATAAAACAGACCTTCTATAATGTGTAGCCTATTGGGGTGGTTTGTTTATGTGTTTATATTGGAGGAATCGGTAGCCTAGTCCTTCAGTTGGTCCACAATATATTACAGTAGCCTAGTCACTTAGCCTATAGCCTATTATACACACGCGAGTGAGATAGAAATGATACACACACATACACACACGCTCACAAATTAAGCATGGGGTGTTTCTTCTGATAACATACTGAAAGGTGAACAGCAACACACACACACACACACGCACAGACAATTAAGCATGGATGATTTTCTTCTGATAACATAAGGTGAACGGCAACACACACACACACACACACATTATGAATGGAGGTTTTTCTTCTGATAACGTGAGGTGAACTGCAACACACACACACACACACACATACATACAGCAGTCCATGTCTCCCCAACACATTAGACTGATGAGAGAGAGAGAGACCTTTTAGCCCCCTCAGTACCATGGATCCTACTACAACTAACCTGAAGAAACACGCTATTTTTAATTCCTCGCCTGGACCGGACCAGACTTGCAACACCAAATACATTCCAAACAAGTCTTTCACTCTCCCTCCCCTCCCAGTACCTCTCTCTCTCTCCCCCTCAGAGTCCCAGTCCCTCCCCCATCCACCTACGTTCCTACCTAGCCTACTCGCTGGCTCACTCACTAGACTAGGTTATATGGTGCCTTGCTCGATGACTCATTCTCTCATACTCGTCCATTCACTCACTCACACAATTTTACTCGCTGGATTACTCTCTCTATCTCACTCGTCCATTTTTACTCACAATCTTACATCTTGGTTTACTCATTCACTCACTTTCTTGCAAATCAAACATTATAGATTACAGAAGTTTTCATTCTCTCGACTTAAATGGAAAAAAATCTCCTGCAGAAGCTCTACCAGTTCTCTATAACGTAACCAGTACACACACACACAATTACAAGAGATTAACTTTTGTTACATTGGAGTGCCATGATTCCTCCAAAGTGTGCCAGGAAACAGGACCAAATGAAAAAAAAAAAATGGTGATCTGTTGCTTGAAATAATTTACTTCCCCCTTAAGACTAACAGTAACGGTATAATGTAAAATAAACATTCTTGTCTGATAAAAGCATGCAGAAGGTGTGACGCCCTGAAGTTAAATATAGATTAAGGGATAGGCTAGGCTAGTACCGAACTTTACAGTGTTGGTAAAATATGGAGTAAATTTTTCCTCTAAAGTCTAAACTACCGTATTCCAAAAAACAGGCCACCATTATTTTTATTCATATGGTCCTAATTCCTATCATACGGTACTTTGGAGGAATCAAGGCACTCCAATGAACCAAAAGTGTATTATCCTACCCCCATAATGTTAGATTATCTTGTTGGTAATTTGGAGGTCTACCGGTACTGATTCCTCCTTGCTAGCCTATGCCAGAAAACATATATCATCAATGGTAATAATAGGGGATCTGTTTCGTGACATAGTTTGGAGGAATCAGAGACCTTCCAATTCACCAACAAGAGAATCTCCCCTTAATTAAGTTGTCTATGTATGTAAAAATTGTCCTTGTAAATATGGTTAAATACTAATGAGTAACTTATACAGTAAATATACCGTATAGGCCTGTATATCCATCCGTGAATAAAATAAATGCAGGTGTCTATCTGTTTTCAGTAAAGTCCTGCCATCATTCCTCAATATAATTTCAACTTCTCTCCTTGCAGACACCTCGTTGATACTCTCTCTGCTCTGCTGCTCCTCCTTTCCCTCTTTCTCCCTTTTCTAGTCCTTTGAACTTTTGCTCTCCTCTCTACCTCACTCGTTTTCCCTTGTCGTTCTCTCTTCTATTCCTTTCCTCTAATGCTGCTCTTTTATTTCCTCACCTTTTATTTCAACTACTTTATCTTTTCCTATGTTTCTTCTCTTCGTTTTCCTCTTTCTCTCTCTTTTCTCCTCCCCTTCTGCCTCGTACTCTTCTTCCTTAGATCTTTCTCTCGTGGGCCACTTTCTCTTCCCTCCCTCCCTCATTTCCATCCCCTCAGCTCTCTTTCTTTTATCCTTCTCACAGGCAGCAGCATTCCACTCGTGTTTCTTCCTTTCCCCTCACCCTGCACACACACATACACACATACCCTCACTCTCCCCTCAGTCTCAAGCCACCTCCAATCTGCACCTCTAGCCATTGTCCTTCCTTTCACTTTATCATAGCTATGGCTGTACTGTATACATCTTAGAATAGCTATGGCTGTACCGTATGTATCTCAGAATAGCTATGTGTGTACCGTATGCATCTTAGAATATCGGTGTGGTGATGGAACGATGGGTGTGTGTTGTTGTGTATCTATGGTGAGTCATCGTGTCAGTATAGCTTACCACACCATCGTCTACACTTTACAGTCTCTACACCATCAACGTCCTTGCATACCGCCTTATCTTACATTCATTCATTCTTTTGAGGAACAGATTGCAGTAGCCTAGCCTAGCATACCCCAACAGTCTCTAAGGTAGCCTTCTTACTATACTAGGCTAACATTCTTATCGTAGCCTGACCTGGTGGGGGTGCATACACAACACAGTACGTTAGTCTATTATAGTCTCAGGGGTCTAAGGTAAACTAGGCTATCCGGTTTGCATCACTTCACGCGTCGCTCCCAAAAGGTTAAGGTTAAGGTAGCCTAGCCTCCATTGTAAAAAAAAAAAGACCACATACTTTCCGATACATAACTTCTCACTGAAACAATGTATGCGTCGCTTAACCCTGTAATTCCCGGCTACCCATCTTTTCTCTTCCCCCCTTCCTTCCTTCCCATCACGATTCCATGCATTCTCTCCCCTAGCTAACCCTCCCTGACCGCCGTCCCCTTCCTTCCCTAATTAACGTTTGCGGTCCCTAGCCATCAAACCCTCCTCCTCCTCTCTCCTTACCTTACCTTATATAGAGAAACCTGAGCCAAGATTCTTAAATAACCATCTATTTCCTTGTCCATAACTTTGAAATAAATGTCAGTACCTACTTATCTATCTATTCCTTAGGCTACTCATCTCCTATACATTGACAAACAACCCTTACTCATCCCTTCTATACACTTCCCCTCCTCTCCTACCCCTACCACAATCCCCACTCTTTTCCTCAACCACTCCAATATCTTGATTCTCTTCCCCTACCACAATCCCCACCCTATCCTCTCAACCACTCCAATCTCCTCCCCTACCACAATCCCCACCCCTTACAATCCATTCCCCTCCTCTCTACCACCTCTACAATAATTCCTCTACGCTTCTCCCACCCATTTTAAACCCTTCCCCTCCACCTTCTCTCATCCACACCAATTTCCTTCCTACCACAATCCCCTAGCCTTAACTCAACCACTCCAGTCCCTCCTCACCCATCATTTCCTCCCTCAGACGTCCTTACTCATCCCATATTAGTTCCCCAATCTCTCTAAAATCGGCACTCCCTCACCCATACCTTCCCTCAACCCTCCCTCCCTCCCTTAGGCACTGTCCATCTTCCTCCAACACAACAATTCACATAAAAACTGTTCCCCTCCTTCCTACCCTCCCCTCCCCTCCCTACTCCTCTAGATGGGATGATAGGATAGACTACAGTCCCTCCCTCCCTCGCTCACTCTCCCATAGCCTATCCCCTGTCCTTTTCCATCTTTTATTCTAGCCTCTTGTCTATCTTTTTCATCGTTGTTCCCTTTCTTTTTTTTCTTTTTTAACCCTGCTCTCTTATATTCCTTCTCATTCCATATGGTACTCTTTTTGCACTTTTCTCTAATTCCCTATCCTTTATTTAGCGATTTTTTCCTTCCTTTTTTTTTCACAAAACCCATATTTATTCAGCTACCACTCCTTTCATCATTAACCTATACTCTCTTCCCATTCCTCCTTCCTCTCTTTCTCTTGCACCACTTTCCCTCTCACTCATTCTCTCCTATAGCCTACTGTATATTTAGCCTATTCAACCCATCCCACCCCATTTCTAACAACCCTCCCTGTCAAAATTCATCCTAACCACACCCATCCACGCCTACCAACTTAACCTACATCAACACATGCAACCCACTACCACCACCCACCTCGCTAATCCTACACAGAGAAGGTGAAGGGGCGCCCAAGTTGCAAAGGAAGGGGAAGAGGTAAAAACAAGTGGAAGGGGCAGGGGAAGAGGTAAGAGCAAGTGGAAGGGGCAGGGGAAGAGGTAAGGGCAAGTGGAAGGGGCAAGGGAAGAGGAAAGGCAAGTGGATGGGGAAGGGGTAAGTGGCAAAGGAAGGGGAAGAGGACGTTACCACCCTTAAAAGATGAAAGGAACCAGACGAGAGAGGAGGAGGAAAGGGGGGAGGGGATGACGAAGGAGAAACAGGAGGAGGAGGAGGAGGAGGAACTGAATTAATGGTCTCAACTGGAAAAGCTCCCCAAATTACTCTTACCGTCTTAATCATGTTATTAGACTCATTAGTACAAATCACCACGTTCAGGGATTTATTGTTATTATTGCTGTTGTTGTCCATGGCCTCCTATTAATTAATTTCTCTCTCTCTCTCTCTCTCTCTCTCTCTCTCTCTCTCTCTCTCTCTCTCTCTCTCTCTCTTAACCTACAACTGCAAACTTTTTAGACTACGAAACTATATTAGGACTATTTACAGATATTATTTATTGACAATTAGCCTAATTAGAATATCATGAAAAGTATCAGTCAGCCTATTATTGTGACCACGTATTTGTGCCTCCAACTGTATAAGAGTGGCGTTCCGATCCCATTAGTGCGAAATTGTAATTGTCTTGCAGTTTACTGGTCGATTAACTTTCCAGTGGTTTTAGGGGAGCAGAGTTCAAAGTTTAACTACATCTGAGTGCGGCGGCGTACGTACATAAACACGTGTATCAAACATCACCAGTGAAAGCCAGACAACTAACTATAAACATTCCTCTGGTGAAATCCTATTATCAAATTATTATCGCTCCGGGTGGTTTTTCTTTTTTTTTAAGTGAGCAGTGTAGTACGGTACGATATTTGGTATTGATCTTTCCCAAACTAGGCTATTATATGTGTTGTATATTATCATACTTACAATATATTAAAAATGTTAGGCAAATTAAAAACAATTACGAAAAAAAAATAGGCCACGAAACTGTCGAAGCACTGAACTTCGATTATCTTAATATATATCCTACTTGAATTTATTTTTGACATAGCCTAATATGAAGTTATCAGTAGCCAACACTCCTCTGGCAAAGCTTAATGTCTTCTTAAATGTAATCATCGCATCCCGACACACCAGCTTTCGGCCACAAACGTGTAAAACAGATCCCAAATTTTCTCTCCTAACTTGCTTTGTTTGACGTAGCCTACTGGTAACTTCACAATTCTAACAGCAGCTCTTGCAAATTAACTGCGAGGGAATGAGAGGTTTCAACACGAATTAATATTATATACCCAGACCCAAGACCAAGAAAATAGCCCACCCCGAAAATGGTGAGAGAAATAATTTGCCACCGGTGTAGCCTGGCCAAAAGCGAGTGGGCTACCTTACCACACAAGGCTATATTCATTTTCTTTACCGGGATACAATTTAATGCATGGTTTTTCACATCTCAATTCGTAGTCTTCGTCGGAAAATGCAACGCAAAAGTTAATTAAGGAGATTGCATACTTTTGGTATATTGGAAGGCCTTGATTCCTCCCAAGTAGCCTATGCCAAGAAACAGGACCAGAATGACAATAACAATGGTGTCTTTTTACTTGGAATAGTTTCAAGGAATCAGTTGCTCCAGGAGTCCAGATTTACCAACACAGTATCTCTCCCTTAACCGGTAGCCTATATAGGCCTACCTTCTTATCTTCACAAACACACCACTGGTCAACTTTGGGACACTACCGTCATTCATCTTTTCCCCTCACTACGATACAACTCATGTTTTCAAATACAAGGTGTCTAGGCATCTCGAACGAAACCAGGGATGAATTTTAACCTTCCACTCTTAATTTTACGGGTGATGTATGATGACATTAGCTGGGCCTCTTGCCTTTAAAGCCAGGGCAATATACATCAAATATTGACTCGACTAAGAAAATACTGGTATGTACACTTGTGTAAACACTGGAATCCACTCCAAACTTGTAATTGAGGCTTGATGTCAACCATAAAAACTGGAGCACTTAGGCCTGGTAACACACACTTTTTTCCTCCGTTCTTCGTTCTCAGTTTGGTCCATCCAGATAGCTTACGTGTGTTCCACAATCCTCAAATAACAGAAATCTTTACAGTTTGACGAAGAACGAAGGTAATAACTATAACACCCCGCCTAAAACTATTATAGTACCTCTACAGACACACTATAAAATTCACTTACATTTTTTAACGCATCAACTGGTCAATCTATTAAAGTAACTAAACTGTAAGGAATTGCAACCACAAGTATTGTGATGGTAGTAATAATCGTTGAAACTGGTTCACGATATGTCAGAAGGACTCTAATTTTAACATCAACAAAGACTATACTTGTATGCTATTAATGTCACTTGGAGATACAACTGTTAAATCATGACTAAACCAAAAGTAAAATTACCAAATGTCATACGAGATAATTATATGCACAGTACCCTGCAGTCCCCAATCCCCTGAAAAATAAATGCGACAAGAAGTTCCCGGAGCAAGCAATCTATTAAAGCCGGGCAACCTCTACCCTGCGAGGAGATTAAATATAACTAAAGTAAACAGAAACTTCCCACACGCTCTACCTCGCTCATCTCTCACGGTAGTAAAAAGTGCCAGAACTCGTTGGGAGGCTACCGGTATATACAGTATAGCCTAATAATATTAAACGTCTTGCATATAGAGCAGTGTACCGCAACAGTGTATACTTGCCTCTCGAAGGAAGAATTATTTATATACGTAAAGATGAAAAGATTAAAGAGAGACAAGGAATAAAAAGTTACGCCACACGGGATTATTTACGAAGGAAAGATATTTAATCCCAAAGTTGTATTCAGCTACGCAACGCAAACATTGATAAAAGTGATTAGGCTAGTAAACTTCGCAGTGCAACAGAATAAAAAAGTCTCTTGACGACACGAAGCGAAAAATCATCAAGGGAGATGATAATAATAAACATAAAAAAATAACTTTCCGCCATTCAATCAGTATAACATTCCTGAACAAAAAGTTAAACTGTTCGTAATCTCATAGTAGAAGCATCATACACCTCACATAACTTGCTCTGACATCGCTTTTATTAACTTCTAAATATTAAACTTACATGGACTAAATACACTTAATAACCTTGCACTACATCACTAGCTAAGAACTTTATAATTATACTGGCATCGTAAGGGAAAATTATGATAAAAAGATATGTCAGTTGTCTAATATACCAACTTTGAAGACCCGTATATACATAGCCCAATATAAGTACATAAATACTCGTAACTCTACTAACAAACACGAAAAATAACAATAATAATAAAGTACGGAAATAGTCATACCGTACAGCTCCTACCTAACTTTACACTAACTTACCTCAGGCACACGGTACTCGTAGATACACACAAACAAACACGGAAAAAATAAAATTGAAAAAGTTTATATTTCATTACTTTGGAGAACTTCAGAGCTACGAATCAACTGTCTAGCCTAGAGTAAATTTAACTTTGAACGAGACAAAAGTATAAAGTCAACAGCATAGAACACGGTACAAAAAAAATGTATCTAGTTTAGAGCATTAATTTAACTTAGGGAAAAGAGTTATTAATCGAGTTAACAGTATACCCTAGAGTAAATTTAACTTGGTAACGTTATGACAAAAGCAAAAAAACTATAAAACAAAAGTCAACAGCATGTACACGGTTCAAAAAACAAATGTCTGTCGCAGAGTATTAAATTTAACTTGGAAAGAGAAACGAGTTATGACAAAGTTAACAACAGTATACAGTCAGTTGGTCAGTATATACTCACATCATGAAGAAAAACGGGGAGAGATAATCGCTGGTGGAGGCTGGGAGGGAGCTTTATAAAATCCACGATCCAATTTGTGTAATTACGAGATCCTCGGGGAAAGGGAAGGAGTCCAAACAGCACGCCACAAAAGGTAGTAAACACCACACACTGTTACTATGACTACTATTCTACTACTACTACTACTACTAATGATTGACCCTATCCATCCACGTGATTGTAAAACTGTTTTGTTGTATATTATTATGAGGGCGTTTTAACATCCACTAAGGTTTTGTTTGGTAGCTGGGGTATGCTGTTTAAGATGTTACACGAATCCATCCACTGACTCTCACGACGGCGCGGTATTTTTAAATCAAAAGGGATCTTGTGATACGACACGTGGGGGGAGCGAAGCCGAGACAAGAGTTAGCCAACGGGACAGGAGGACGAGAACTCGATCCTCCCACCTTCACTGTCGGATGAACACTGGCGGCAGGCGGCCACGTTGTCATACCGGCCGGGACCCTCAGAGGATTCCCGTCCGCTGCTAATGTTTGGGTTCCTAGCGTTGAATTCTCTCTCACCAACAACACCACCAAAGAAAGGGTTCCAACACTTTATTACCAGAGCATTGGCGGTGTGATTATGAGAGATTCCTATATTTATCCTGGCTTGTGATAATCAGAGTGCCGTAAATTGACTACCTTGGTAGGATGGGCGGGAATGTTACTCACACGTCTGGCAGCTGGGACGGCACATGAAACGCCTGCCTCTCTACGTCCGACCTTTGCCAGCAGACCAACAAACAAACCAACTATAACAAATTAAAAATAAATAGATAACAGAATGACAGACAGACTTCAAGAGGTGACAACGACATTAATAATTCTCCAGGGGTTATGTGTGAGGGATTTCCATATTAAAAAACTGTGCCTAATCCTTCCAATAATTATTAATGTTATGCTATCCAAATCGACGCCTGTGACTAATCTTCTCTATAATTATTTAATGTTATGAATTTGTATTGTTTCTCTCCCTGAGGGTGTGACGCGTAGACATTTATAGTTAGCTACACGAGGGAGACAAAAGATAATACAATATACCTGTCCATTCCCTGTGGACTGGACTGACTAATGTACTGCATGTCACTGCGGTCGTAAAAACATTAGCCAGCGTCATGCAAAATCGTAAATATTGGGCTAAAATATTCTTCTTCCCCTCTCGTTGTCCGCCCCTTCTCCACCCACATACAGACAGTACCCCCTCCACACACACACACACACACACACACACACTGGTATTGGATTACCATTACCCTCGCTAGAGTCGTAAATACCACGGTACCTGTACTATACTACTCTCTGTTTAATATTTGCTTGCCACACACACACACGCACAAAAAAAAAGTAAAATAAAAGAAGAAATGTCACTGCTGACTGACTGGCTGGCTGTAACTATAATTTCTTTGTAATTGCATTTTATGTATTGGTACCATGAATTTTTGATGTGGTTATGATTTTCTGGCACACACACACACACACACACACACACACACACACACACACCACAAAGGTATACATAAACAGAAAAATGTCACTGTTGTGTTATTCTTTGTATTGCTTTTCATTTGCTTCGTGTTTATGTTTCTTGTCTGTACATTTTTCGTGTGGATGTAAAATGAAATGTCGTGATTATTTGTGTTTTTATGAGTTTTACAACGCCACGCAAGGTTTTATTACTTAATACTATACCCAGCCTGACTAATAAACGTGGACAAGAGAGAGAGAGAGAGAGAGAGAGAGAGAGAGAGAGAGAGAGAGAGATGGGAGGGGGGAGAGTGTGAGTCAGACAGAAGTGTTGCAGAACTATTTACTATCCTTGACTGACTATTATTGCCAACAAAAATGGTATTGAAAGATGAGGATGATAGAAGACCACATTATAAAAAATATATATAGCTCTGAAAGACCCTGTAGGCCAAGCTAGGGAACACAAGTAACAGATGGGAGGGACAGCAAGGCAAACACGAAGGAAAAAGATGGCAGGAAACACAAAAATTAGGAAAAAAGGGAACTATGAAAGTGTATAATAATATGAGCCCTAAGTTGAATAATAAAAAAAAATGGTGAACTCTATAAGAAAATTATACTGAATATTTCGTTCACCCTTCAAGTTCAGTATGAATTAAATATTTATCTATTCATTAATCTATATGATATGGCTCACAGGCTGTACTTAATGGATTAGTATTGTGTTAATAAATCTGGACCATATGATTCCTTCAAACTATTCTAAACAACAGGCTACCATTATTTTTTTGGTCAAGTTGGTCCTGTTTCCTGGCATACTTTGGTGGAATCAAGGCACTTTAATGTACTGTTGCGAAGGGAAGTTTTTTTACCCCCAAGGAGTTCTTCTATGACCTAGCAAACGCCTTCAGATGACCATAATGTTCTCTTGTTTAATTTTTATGTTAAATTATTATTACAATTTCCTGCCAACTCATCTTTCCAACCAATCATCTTCGTCGTTACATATTCTACTATCATTCATTTATCCCTCTCTTTCATTACTATACAGACCAAGGTGTTACTAGAGTAAGAAGGTGTGTAGGCTACTATATAGGGTATAAGAGGAACCCCATGAAGGTAAAGAAACTCCCTAAACAACTGTAACAATAAAAGTGTATTAAAGGGAGATTCTCTATAGTTGGTAAATTGGAAAATCTGATTCCTCCAAACTATCCCAAGAAACAGACAATCTCATTATGACATTAATGGGGGGCGGGGATCTGTTTCGTGGAAGAGTTAGAAGGAATCAGTATCCCTCAGTTAACCAAAGATAGTCTCCCCTTAATTCCCCCCTTACAGAATAAATCACCCTCACCTCAACCCCCCGAGATTGAATCCCTTTGAAGTACTGAATATATATTACTGTGTACCGGTACGTCCTGTCAATTATACTTAATCTATTCTCGCAAAGTGTGTGTACTGTCAGATGTGTCTTATTTATAGTTTATCGACTGTACACTTACACACACATTCCCCCACATATTATTGTACATCAAGTTCCCAGAAATAGCCTCCTTCATTTTCCACACTCACATACTCTTTCATCTTCCCCCACATACAAAAATAACCTCCTTCATTTTCCACATACCCATCCATCTTCCCCCACACATACACTAAGTTCCCAGAAATAACCTCCATCATTTCCCACACACCCACATACCCTTCCATCTTCCTTCCCCCACATACATCAAGATCCCAGAAATAACCTCCTCCATTTTCCACTCCCACATACCCTTCCATTTTGCCTCTTCCTTTTCCTACTCTCACAATGACCACACTATTCCCACACAGGCTACAATGTTTGCACCAACCCAGAAATACCCTCCTCTCCCACCTACACCATCCTTACATGCACCTTCCCACACTCGCAACCACCACCACACACTTTTCTCCCCCACACTATTCAACAATACACACCCTCTTTCCCACACCCACCACACCATGCACGAACACACCATCCTTCCACCTTCCCACACTCACAACAACTCCACAAAACAATCACCAACACATACACACACACCCTCTTTTCCCACACTCACCATCCCCCCTCCACCCTACACGTGTGACTAGAAACGCTTATTTATCTTCACTTGTTTTCTCTTGAGCGTCACCCAGCAGGAAGGAAGGTTTGTTTGTGTCGCCAAGGAAGGAAGGAAGGAAGGCTGACTGACTGACTGAGCTAGGCTGGGAATCTCACACGGTTTTGCCACTCTCTTTCCATTCTTCAGTTGTCCCTCCTTTGTTTGTTTCTGTTGTTATCCTTCCAGGTATCACAGTTTTTCTTCTTTCTTTCCATTCTTCAGTTGTCCCTCCTTTGTTTGTTTCTGTTGCTTTCGTTACAGCTATCACAGTTTTGCTTTGCTTCTTCCTTTCATTTCTTTAGTTGTTCCTCTTTTGTTTCTATTGTTATCCTTGTATGTATCACAGTTTTGCTTCTTCCATTCCTTTCTTCAACTGTCCCTCCTTCCCTGCAATTGCCTTCATGCCTCCCACCTTTCTATCACCTTTTCCCTCGTCCTACAAGGTCTTCCAGGCCTAGGAGGGTTTTCTCTCTTCCCGTCATAAACAAAAACCTCCACAAACAGACGATATGATTATAATATTATACACTGACCTCTGGCGGCAACGGACACGACTAGAATAGAATCATAGACTAATGTACAACTAATATTATTATTATTATTATTATTATTATTATTATTATTATTATTATTATTATTATTATTATTATTATTATTATTATTTTTATTATTATTATTATTATTATTATTATAGTGGTAGTGGTGTTAGTATTAGTAGTAGTAGCAGTAGGAAAGGGAGGGATAGGAGTATTAAAATAAAGAGACAAATTATTAATAAACAAACATAATCTTATTATAGTAAAGGTTATTATTATTATCCTATTAGAGAAAAGGCTAAAGGAGTTTGTTTCGTGGCAGTGTCAGGAGGAATCAGCAGAAGCCACCAAGTCTCAAACACGATCACACACACACACACACACACACACAGGGTACCGTAAGATGAGTCCAATTCGTGTGAAATTCCACAAATGACAATGTTGTGTGTGTTTTGGTGAGAGATATAGTGACTGAACTGAGATAAAGAAAGTAAGAAAAAAAGAAAAGGAGTAGAGAACGAAAATAAAATAAAATGGTGTGTGTGTGTGTGTGTGTGTAGTTTATGATAATTACTGATTTACCGGTATTTATTTTTATATCATATTTTGTGATGGGATAATTTAGATTTGCCTTTTGTGAGCTAATGCCTGTATTACTTAAGCACGTATTTTTATTATTATTATTATTATTATTATTATTATTATTATTATTATTATTATTATTATTATTAGTAGTAGTAGTAGTAGTAGTAGTAGTAGTAGTAATAGTAGTAGTAGTAGTAGTAGTAGTAGTAGTAGTAGTAGTAGTAGTAGTAGTAGTAGTAGTAGTAGTAGTAGTAGTAGTAGTAGTAAGGGGGAGTAAGTAGAATAAATTGGGGAAGAAGAAGAAGGAATAGGAGGAATAGAAAGAGTAAAAACGAAGGAAAAGGAGGAGAAGGAGTAGGAGGAGAAGGAAAAGTAGTACAGTATAAGGAGGAGCTGGAAAAGGAGTAGTAGAAGGTGGTGGAGGAGGAGGAAAAGGAGTAGTATATATAGTTCCCAGGCCAAACACCAGATGGCTGTCCTTTCTCACCATTCATTGGTTAAACAGACCCCAAGGCACACAAATTCACCCACATCAACAACACAACACAACACAACACACACTCGTAAATTCATAGTCTCTACCTCATACTTAGGGTAATAATGATGTTGTTGTTGTTGTTGTTGTTGTTGTTGTTGTTGTGTGTACTTGGGATAATAATGATGTTGTTGTTGTTGTTGTGTGTGTGTGTGTGTGTGTGTGTGTGTGTGTGTATATGTGTACTTGGGATAATAATGATGTTGTTGCCTGTGTGTGTGTGTGTTGCTCACCGTGTTAGTGTGTGCAAATGTGTGTATATTCCTGTGTGTGTGTGAGAGAGAGAGAGAGAAAGAGATAGAGAAAGAGAGAGAGAGAGAGAGATGCCCCCGGCGCTGATTTCGAAGCGGAGCGATCACGAATTTACGGCCCTATTATACCGTGTGTGTGTGTGTGTGTGTGTGTGTGTGTGTGTGTGTGTGTGTGTGTGTGTGTGTGTGAAACAGTGAGAGAGAAGGTATAGCAAGTGGTGTGTGTGTGTGTGTGTGTGTGTGAAGGTATATACCAAGCGGTGTGGGTGAGTTACGGGATATCTGAGTGTGTGTGTATGTCAGAGAGAGAGAGAGAGAAAGAGAGAGAGAGTGTGTGTGTATGTGTGTGTGTGTGTGTGTGCGCGCGCTAAACATCTTTCTGTCACTCTTTTTCAATTTCACATGTGAGGACATTTAACAGGCTTCTCACCTTTACTAAGTCCTCACCTTCCTCAATAACACACACATACAGGAGAGAGAGAGAGAGAGAGAGAGAGAGATAAAGAGAGAGAGAGAGAGAGAGAAAGAAAGAGGACAGACATACATACATACAGACAGAGAGACAGACAGACAAACAGAGACAGAGAGAGAGAAAGAAAGAGGACAGACAGACAGACAGACAGAGAAGGAAAGGTATCATCACACAACCAACATCATCCACCTCTTCCCCTCCTTATAGTTAGTTAGTCATTACCACCACCACCACTACTGTTGTAAGGAAGGTAGAGAGAGAGAGACGACGAGGAGGAGGACGGGGTGAAGCAGATATACACACACTACAGTAGTTTCCTCTGTAAAAATCCCAATCCCATGCATGCAGCCTCCGTGTGCCTTATTCCCAGCTACAGTATAGGTTGTCATGGATACCAGCAGCTGCCCGGTGTGTGTAAACAATGATCAGCTGATGGATTGATAAGAAACGAGGGAGGGAGTGAGTGAGTGAGTGAGTGAGTAAACGAGAGAAATAGATTGATGATTGCACGACTGATCTGTGAGGTTTGGAAAGAGGGGGTATAGGGATAGGAGGGATAAAGAGAGGATGTAGGAAGGAAAGGAAGGAAGGAGAGAGAGAGAGAGACAGAGAGACAGAGAGAGAGTAAATGTACACGCAAAGAGAAGGGATGGAGTTAAGGAAAGACTTTGTGTGTGTGTGTGTGTGAAAGAGAGAGGAAAGGGACAGAGAGAGAGGGATGAAGTTAAATAAAGAGTGTATATGTATGTGTGTGTGTGTGTGTGTGTGTGTGAAGGAAAGGGACAGAGAGAGAGGGATGAAGTTAAATAAAGAGTGTATATGTATGTGTGTATGTGTGTGTGAAAGACAGAGGAATGTGACAGAGAGAGGGATGGATTTAAATCAAGTGTGTGTGTGTGTGTGTGTGTGTGTGTGTGTGTGTGTGTGTGTGTGTTATTATCCAGACTGACCTCCCAGCCAACCAAACCACAGTGAGGGGTAAATTAGGTGAACACACACACACACACACACACACACACACACACACACACACACACACACACATTCACAAACACACACATTTTTTGTCTATTCTCTGGGATCACACACGCACATTCACACACATTTTGTCTATTCTCTGGGATCACACACACACACACATACACACACTATATCTTTTCTCATCCATTCATCTATTTATCATCCATCTCTGTCTCTCCTCATCTGTACATCCATCATCCAACCATCTATCCATCCATCCATTCATCCACCTACCCATCAGTCCCCCACCTTTCCCTCCCTCCCTCCCTCTATTCAACCATACAACCATCAGTCATCATATTTTCTCTCCTTCTCTCCTCCCTCCATCCATCCATTTATCAGTCCCCTTATCTTCCCTCCTTTCCTTTCCTTCCTCTTCTTCCTCCCTCCTTCCAGCAATCAGTTCCCTCTATCTTTCCTCCTCCTCCTCTCCATCCAACCATCCATCTCTCTCCCTTCATCCCTCCATCACTCCCACTATATTCCCTCCATCCATCCATCTTCTCTCTGTCCCTTCATCCCTCCATCACTCCCACAATATTCCCTCCATCCATCCATCTCTCCCTTCATCCCTTCATCCCTCCATCACTCCCACAATATTCCCTCCATCCATCCATCTCTCTCTCTCTCCCTTCATCTCTCCATCACTCCCACTATATTCCCTCCATCCATCCATCCCTTCATCTCTCCATCCCTGCCTGCCTGCCTTCCTCCATTGGTGTGTGTGATGTTTGGTGTTGACGTGTGAGTGATGTAAACCGTGTAGAACCGTAAAGCCGTGTTGCTGGATAGGTGTGTTCAACCCTCTATCTGTCTATCTGTATGTCTATCTGTCTCTATCTGTCCCACTTGTTTGTCTCTGTCTCGGTCTGTGTCTATCTGTCTATTTGCCCCACTTGTTTGTGTATCTGTCTCTGTCTCTGTCTGTCTATCTATCTATCCTACCTGTCTATCTGTCTATCATTCCCACCTTTATGTCTATCTCTGTATCTGTGTCGGTCTGTCTATCTGTCTCTGTTTCTCTGTCTGTGTTTGTTTGTTTTTGTCTGTCTATCTCTGTCTATCTATCCCACCTGTCTCTCTGTCTGTCTATCTCTGTTTCTGTCTACCACTGTCTCTGTCAGTCCATCTCTTTCTGTTTCTGTCTGTGATTGTTTATCTGTCTGTCTGTCTGTCTATCTTTCTGTTCATTTTCTACTTCTCTGTCTAACTATACATCCTCTCTCTCTCTCTCTCTCTCTCTCTTCTCTCTCTCTCTCTCTCTCTCTCTCTCTCTCTCTCTCTCTCTCTCTCTCTCCACATACACACACACACACACACACACACACACACACAGTTCCCATCACCTATGGCCTGACCTGATGTTTTTTTCATTTGATATTCCTTCCGTCACTCCACACTTTGCATTTCCACCCTCACTCCCTCACTCCCTATACCCTCCCTCACTCCCTATACCTCCCTCACTCTCTCCCTATACCTCCCCCACTCCCTATACCTCCCTCACTCCCTCCCTCCATCACGCCCTACCAACCTGATCCTCTCCCACGGCCTCCACCACCATCACCACAACTACCACCAACAACATCCCCTTTACCACTACCACAATCACTATCACAACCACCAACATTTCTCCATCACTACCATAACTACCACTACCAATACCACCACGACCATAACCACCAACACTATCACCACCACCAACAACATCCCACTACCACCACGACCACCATCATCACATCACCTCAACAATTCTACTATCACTACCACAACAACTACCACAACAACCACAACAACTACCATTTCTACTGGTGGGCGTGGAAAGCATAAAAGTGCTATAAAGTGCTATAAAGTGCTATAATAGAGTAGGTACTGTATATGATATAAACCAACTCTTCGTTTTAGTTATGGAATTAAGAACATTTTACTATTTTCACCATTAATTACAATCGATATTTTCATCAGTGTATGTGTATGTGTATGTATACTTTAATTGGCCTATATGTGTATTATATGGTGTATGTATGTATGTATGTATTTGTACAGTGTGTGTGTGTGTGTGTGTGTGTGTGTGTGTGTGTGTGTGAGTGTGTGTGTGTGTGTGTGTGTGTATGTGTGTGTGTGTGTGTATGTGTGTGTGTTTGTGTGTGTGTGTGTGTGTGTGTCTGTGTGTGTGAGGTGATTCATGGGGTGGGAAATCGTCTTGACCCCCATCCTCATCCTATCCCACTCACTCCCCCCCCCCCCATGCCCCCTTACCCCCCTTACAACCCCTCCTTCTCCCTCACCCTCACTCACCCTACCTTACATCTACTACTACTACTACTACCTACACCCTAAGCCTGATATCCCCCCATCTACTACTACTACTACTACTACTACTACTCTACTACTACTACTACTACTACTACTACTACTACTACTACTACTACTACTACTACTACTACTACTACCTACACCTTAAGCCTGATATCCCGTCCGTCTCTCAGAGGTTGTCATGGTAACCGGGTCGACGCATGTAAACAAAGATCAGCTGATTTGCGTTTCTGGGGAGAGAGAGAGAGAGAGAGAGAGAGAGAGAGAGAGAGAGAGAGAGAGAGAGAGAGAGAGAGAGAGAGAGAGAGAGAGAGAGAGAGAGAGAGAGAGAGAGAGAGAGAGAGAGAATAGTTAGCGAAAAGAGGAATTGGTAGATATAAAAATAATTGAGGGAATAAATGAAAATAATGGATAACCAATAAAACACTAGCAATAACAATAACAATAACAATAAAAAACAACAATATCAACAACAAAAATGACAGCACACAAATTCGAATGTGTGTGTGTGTGTGTGTTTGTGTGTGAATATGGTGATGGAGGTTCAGGTTTGGAATGTGAATGAGGCGCCCGAGGAAAGAGAGAGAGAGAGAGAGAGAGAGAGAGAGAGAGAGAGAGAGAGAGAGAGAGGTCAAAAGTCTTCCCTCTATCTCTACAATCCTCTCCACTAGATGGCACCACTAACCTTTCTCTCTCTCTCTCTCTCTCTCTCTCTCTCTCTCTCTCTCTCTCTCTCACAAAGTAATTTTTTGGACGTATATTTATTATCTCACATTTTATATCAAGATAATTTTACCTTTTCCTGAATGATGTTAATTGCTTGGAAACTAATCACGGAATATTTAGCCCAACATTTTTTTTTCTGTGTCTCTTTAGTGAGGAGGGAAGTGGTGGTTTGTTTGTTGTTGTGTAATTAGTTTCTCTGTTGTAAAAATAATCAACATTGGCTCGTGTGGGTCATGAAAAATTACTTACTTACTTACTTATTCTACTTACTACTTATTACTTACTACTTACTCTCCTTTTTACTTACTACTTACTCTCATTATTACTTACTCTTACTCTCCTTATTACTCTCTACTTACACTCCTTATTACTTACTACTTACTCTCCTTATTACCTATTACTTTCTACTTACTACTTAGCCAACTACTTACTCTTCTTTCATGTTTTGTGGTGAGAAATTTGAAGGTTCCTGGAGTCATTCAAATATTGCCAAACATGACCAAACACCATCCATACATACATACATACATACATATATACTTACATACATACATATATACACATATACATACATACAACATGGAAGTAATAATAAAAATACCAGTAATATAATCTAATAACAGTAATGATTATACTAAATGTCTAGACACCCAAATAAGACAATGAAAAAACAACACCAGTCACAATCAATCACAGTGTCAACCCAAACACACACACACACACACACACACACAAACACACATACAGAAGACAAAGCTACTCAACATATTAATACCAATCCCAACTCATTAATTAAAAGAACCCTTATACAATTTTCTTACCCACGTGTTTTAAATCAGACTGAGAACCTATTGTTGACATAATTCTCTTCTCGTCTTTTATATCAATGAACTGAGAACCTATTGTTGACAAATTTTCTTCCCACGTGTCTTATAATTATCAATGAACTGGGGACTCACTGTTGACATATTCTCTTCCTACGTGTATTGTTGACATATTCTCTCCACGTGTTTTGTATGGAGTACTGACTGAGGCTAGACTTCCTGACTGATGCATGTGTGGTTGGTCTCTGGTTCGGCTTAGGGTAGATCTTAATTAGACAGAGTTATGGGTCCCGGAGACTGATTGGGACGGGTGGTGGTGAGAGAGAGAGAGAGAGAGAGAGAGAGAGAGAGAGAGAGTGGTTGGTTGGTGTTGTTATAGTAGTAGTAGTAGTAGTAGTAGTAGTATGAAAAGTAGAAGTAATTTGATTCTGTATTATTATTATTATTATTATTATTATTATTATTTACAGAGGGACAGAAGACAGACACACAGACAGAGACAGACAGACAGACAGACTCACAGAGACAGAGAGAGATATAGAGGCTGGACATGACGGGGTTCCATATCCTCCTAATACCCCTCTTTTCCTACTTACCCTCTGCTCACTAAGATGTTGCCATGACGACCACCAGCCCAGCAAATGTAAACAAAAAATTAGTTGATTCACGGGAGGGGGAGGGGGGGAGAGGTCATATGAATTTCGCGCGCTTTTTATTTTGGCGCGCTCATATGAGTGTCCGTAAAAGTGTGTGTATGAGAGAGAGAGAGAGAGAGAGAGAGAGAGAGAGAGAGAGAGAGAGAGAGTATGTGTGTCTGTGTGTATGTTAATGAGTCGAGTTGCCATTGATTCTATAATGCATTAATTAACATGTGGTGGGCTGACCCTGTGTACAGTATGTGTGTGTGTGTGTGTTTATATATATATTGAGCAGTGTGTGCATGTGTTTGTGTGTGTAGAGAATGAACAGTGTGAGTGTGTGTGTATGTGTGTGTGTGTAGTTGTGTATATATCTATAGAGAATGAGCACTGTGTGTGTGTGTAGGGAATGAGCAGTGTGTAAGAGGAGTGTGTGTGTGTACAGTAATAGCAATGTGTGTGTGTGTGTGTGTGTGTGTGTGTGTGTGTGTGTGTGTGTGTGTGTGTGTGTGTGTGTGTAGAATAAGTAACATCACCCCCCTCCACCACAACCATCACTACTGTTTCTATCTTCATCACCACATCAATTTGTCACCGTCACTACTACAACACTGCACCTCCATCAACTCACACCCCAACCAACCAACCAACCAACCAACCACATGCAGTATACCCCACCACCACACCACACCCCACCACACCTCTGTTTTCCTTCCCCACCATACCTCCTTCCTAACCTTCCCCATCTCCAACCACCCCACCACAAACCCTAACCCAACCTCTAAAATAACATACCCCTTCCCCTCCAAACACACCACCACAAACCTCAACAACCCACCACCACCACTAACCCTACTAACCCTACCACCTCTCCAACCCCACCCCACCTCACCCCCAACACCTCCCCCAACCTTCCCCAACCCCCCCCCAACACCAAACCATCACCTCCACCCTGTAATAACATGAGCCAGCTGTCAATTAGACCAAGTTAACAAGGCTCACGTTTACTGGGACGCCCGTAACTCACTCCCTCCCCTGTACCCCATCCCCTGTCCCCTTCCACGCCCTTCCCTGCCCCCCTACCTCCTTCTATGCCCTCCCCTGTCCCCCTGCCTCCTTCCATGCCCTCCCCTGCCCCCCACTTCCTTCTATACCCTCCCTGCCTCCCTGCCTCCTTCCACGCCCTTCCCTGCCCTCTGCCCCTTCCACGCTCTCCCCTGCCCCCCCCTCCTCCATGCTCTCCCCTGCCATCCCCTTCCACATCTGTCCTCTTCCTGTGTCTGTCCCCTCCCTGTATTTCTGTGTGTTTATCTCAGTCTGTCTCCTTGCTGCATTCCTCTAGGTTTTCTCCTCTTTGTCCTCTTTTTTGTATCGTCACCAATTATTGTCCCTACATTTCAAACTGCATCTCTCTCTCTCTCTCTCTACTCTCTCTCTCTCTCTCCTCTCTCTCTCTCTCTCTCTCTCTCTCTCTTTATCGTGTGTGTGCATCCCTTCCTTCCTTACTTCCCTCCTTCTCTCCTCTTTCTCTTTCTCTCTCTTCCACCACCACCATCGTAATCACCAAACACACATACACACACACACTTATCTTTTCTTATCCTCACCTCCACCCCCCACCCCCACACACAAACACTCCTTCCCTTACACCCCCTCCCTCATCACCCCCACCCACCTGTGACTCACCCCGCCCATATACACCCACCCACCCACCCATGTAGGAGTGTAGGGTGCATGGGCGGGAGTCTGTGATCACACCCCACACGTCATTTTATTTACTGCTTGGTGTGGGCGGGCTGGGTCGTTTCATGTGTGTGTGTGTGTGTGTGTGTGTGTGTGTGTGTGTGTGTGTGTGTGTGTGTGTGTGTGTGTGTGTGTGTGTGTGTGTGTGTGTGTGTGTGTGTGAAAGAAGTAAATGAAAAATAATACAAGGAGAAACAGGAAGGAAGGAAGGAAGGAAGGAAGGAAAGATATATAAATGAAGGAAGAAATGAAGAAATGAAGAAATGAAGGAAGAAATAGATAAACGAAGGAAGGAAGGAAGGAAGGAGAGACAGAAGAAAAAAAAATAATTGAAGGAAATAAGGAAGGAAGGAAGGAAGGAAGAAGAGACAGAAGAAGAAATAAAAATAATTGAAGGAAATAAGGAAGGAAGGAAGGAAGGAAGAAGGAAGGAAGTAGAGACAAAAATAGCTAATTCCCTCCACTTGCAAGAGAGAAGCGAGACAGGTAGTGTATCTGTCCCTACTTACATACTCCAGATGCTGAGGGGGGGAGGAGGGGGGGAAGGGAGGGGGGGTGAATAGGGAAGAGGGGAGGGGAGGTGGGTGGAGGAGGTGGGAGGGAAATGGATAGGAGGAAAAGGGGGAAATGAAGAGAGAGAGAGAGAGAGAGAGAGAGAGAGAGAGAGAGAGAGAGAGAGAGAGAGAGAGAGAGAGAGAGAGAGAGAGTGAAAGATGGAATAAGCACACGAACAATAATACACACAAACACACTGATACACACACACAAAACTGAAAAAACCCACACACACTGGTACACACACAAAAAAAACAGAAAAAACACACACACATACAGGAGCTCACAAGGGACAGGGTGATTTTGGTATAATGATGATGGTGGTGGGTTAGGGTGATGGGGGTGACATTGAAATTACCTTGTGTGTGTGTGCGTGTGAGTGTGTGTATTTGTGTGTGTGTGTGTGTGTTGAGCTTATGTGTGTATTTTTGTTCTGCTATGTGTATTTGTGTGTGTGTACATATACCAGTGTACGTGTGTGTGTGTGTAAGAACGTAAAGAGTGTGTGTGTGTGTGTATGTGTGTATATGTGTACCAGTGTATGTATGTGTGTGTGTATGTGTACCAGTGTGTGTGTGTGTATGTATGTGTACCAGTGTGTGTGTGTGTGTGTGAGTGTGTATGTGTATGTGTACCAGTGTGTGGTGCGTGAGTGTGTATGTTGTATGTGTAACCAGTATGTGAGTATGTGTGTGTGTCATTACGTGTAGTGTCATATATCAACAATGTCTGCTGTATATCCAACCACCAATTTACCTATTTCACGCCCTCCTCCTCTTCCTCTCTCACTCTCTCTCTCTCTCTCTCTCTCTCCTCTCTCTCTCTCTCTCTCTCTGTGTAGCCATTTATCTATCATTCTCTCTGTTTCTCTCTCTCTCTCACTGTCACTTAGAAGGACAGTTAGTAACTAACTAACTAACTGTCCTTCTCTCTGTGTGTGTGGTGTGTTTAGCCATTTATCTATCATTTTTCTCTCTCTCTTTCTCTCTCTGTGTTTGTGTGTGTGTGTGTGTGTGTAGCCATTTATCTATCATTCTCTCTGTCTGTCTCTTTTTTCCTATGTGTGTGTATGTCAAACTCTCTCTCTCTCTCTGTCTCTCTCTTCTCTCTCTCTCTCACTCCATTACTATTATTATTATTATTATTATTCATTCATATTTTTACGTCTCAGTGATTTAAGTAACAATTTCGTACAGTTTCACTCACACGTCATTTGTCACCGGGTATTTATTTTCTTTTTCAATTCACGGTGTCGTCGCATTTTATCAAACCGCCAAAAATGATGGACCGCTAAATTTTGGCAATACTATTTTTACTGTGAATTGGGTGGGGTTGCTGGCTAGTGTATTATTGGGGCCTATTAGTGGTGTTAGTGGTAGTGATGGTAGTGTTGGTTGTACATGGTAGTAGTGATGGTAATGGTGTCAGAGAGAGAGAGAGAGAGAAAAAAAAAAAAGAGAGAGAGAGAGAAAAAAAAAGAGAGAGAAAGAATGATAGATAAATGGCTACACACACACACACACACAGACAGAGAGAGAGAGATATAGAGAGAATGATAGATAAATGGCTATACACACAGTCACACACACACACACACACAGAGAGAGAGAGAGAGAGAGAGAGAGAGAGAGAGAGAGAGAGAGATGGTGGCGGTGCTATCCATCTCAACTGAAGTGTAGGTGTCGGGTAGGGGCGTAATTGAAGGGGGGAGGAGGGGGGGAGGGGGGAGGGGGCGCAGATCCTTCTTTATATAGAAAGGCGACGTGGTGTGTGTATGGAGGGGGGTAGGGGTGGAGGAGGGGTGGAGGGGAGGAGAGAAAGGTGGATTGAAAAAGAGAGAAGGGAAGAAATAGAGGGAAGGATGGGAAGGAAGGAAGGAATGAAGGAGGGGGAAAGTGGAAGGAAACAAAGATGGACTGAAAAAGAGAGAGAGAGAAGATAAGAAGAAAAAAAGGAAGGAAGGAAGGGAGTAATAAGAAAGTGAATGAAAGATAGAAACAGGAGGAGGGGAAGGGGGAAGAAAGGGAGAAAGGAGAGGGATGAGGATAAGTGTATGAAAGGAGGAAGATAATGTGAGAAGTATAGATAGAGAAGAGAAGGAGAGGAATGAGGAGAGGAATGAAGTATAGTATAACAACAGAAGGAAGGAAGGAAGGAAGAGAAAGAGGAAGGAAGGGAGGAGGGGAGAGTGGGGAAGAGGAGGGAGAGCATGGGGTGACCAGTAGGGGTGATGGATAGGGAGTGGTAGGATTATGAGTGGGGGAGGGAGGAAGGGGAAGGGAAGAGGGAGGGGAATGGAAGGGGTGGGGAGGGAGTGTAGGATTATGAGTGGGGGAGTGAGAAGGGGAAAGAAGAGGGAGGGGAATGGAAGGGGTGGGGAGGGAGTGTGTCGATAATGGGGAATGGGGAACAGAGAGGGTAATGGTTTAGGGGGGAGAGTAATGGGGAGGAGGGGAGGGTTGAACAGTGAGGGTAATGGTTTAGGGGGGGGGGAGGGTGACGAGTGGGGGTAATGAAGGGTGTAATGGGGAGGAGGGGTGGTTGACCAGTGAGGGAGGGTAATGGAGGAGGGGTGATGGGTGGAGTAATGGATAGGGGTGTAATGAGGAAGGGGGTTGACCAGTGAGGGTAATACTGTAGTGGGGGAGGGGGGATGATGACGAGGGGGGGGTGATCTGTGGAGGTAGGGGGGAGTAGGGGGTTGACACGTGAGGGGGGGACGAAGGGTGAGGATGATGAGTATTTGTAATGGAGGGGGGGGGAGGTGCTGTAATGAGGAGGAGGGGTGACCAGTGAGGGTAATTATAATGAGGGGGTTTGGGTAATAAGAGGGGGAGGGGGGTGGCACTGGGGGTAATAGGGAGTGAGGGAGTGAGGGAGTGATCTATGGGTTAATGGGTAAAGAAGGGGGAAGGGGTTGACCAGTAGAGTTAATGGGGGGTGGGGAGGGGGCGGAGAGGGGGAGAGGGAGGGGGGCCAGTTGGTATAATGTAGGTAGGATGAAGGGGTATGGGGGTATGGGGTGTTATAGGAATAGGGGGGGTTTGGGGTGAGTGGGTGGGGGGGGGGTGTAATGGAGTGAGCGGTGGCCTGTCCTGACAAGAGACCCCATCCGTCAGTGGTGGAGTGGCAGAGTGGAGGGTGACAGCAGAGTGGGGGGGGGGGGGGGGGCGAGGAGTGGGGGATTGAGGGGAGGGAGGGATTGGAGATGGATCAGAGCCGTAGAATAGAAGAGTTTGGACAACTCCGTTTTAGACCTCACCCCGCGCGGTGGCCTGAGATTGGCCGAGGACAGGTCACCTGATATATGGGCGCCATATTGCAGCGACACCTCACCTGCTCAGTACCCTGGCTGCCTTAAGAAAGTACACATAAGACGTCATCTGGTCGTCCAAGCGGAGGATTGGGGTACCAAGACCGTCTTGGGAGCCACAAATTTTTTACCGTCACCACCGCCACAAATTTTTACCGTCACCACCGCCACAAAAATTTACCGTCACCACCGCCACAAAAATTTACCGTCACCACCGCCACAAAAATTTGGCCTTGGTTGGGTTTTCATTGTCTTTCTTTCCATTTATATACATTAAAAGACTACTATCATTATAATAAGTCATATGTACATACACATGTACATAATATATACATGTGTATAAGATGGAAGGAAGGTGTGTGTGGTTATTTGATTGTGGCTGTACATACAAATAAAAACTTGCCAGGCTTGAGAGAGAGAGGGGGTCAGTGTTTTCAGATCTCAGGGGAACAGAGGTCTTTGACGAGGGAGGGGGTGTTTACAATTCACAGGGGGGCAATAAGATCCTCTGGGGGGCGATGTTCCCAAGTCACGTGTGTTTGTATTGTGGGAACGTTTGTCATGTGTGTGTGTGTGTATTTATGTGTGTGTGTGTGTGTGTGTGTGTGTGTGTGTATTTATGTGTGTGTGTGTGTGTGTGTGTGTGTGTGTGTGTGTGAACCAAACCAAGGCCACAACACCACTCTAAGGGACAACAGTTGGGTGGAGTAAGGCAACACCAAACAAACACACACACACACACACACACTACCAAGGGGGTCAAGTGGGAGTGAGGGGAGAGATGTGTGTGTGACCAGCTGAAATGTGTGTGTGTGTGTGTGAAATTGTCCTTCTAGCTAAATTTTCCCCTCTTCTATTTCCCTTCTTCTCTCTCTCTCTCTCTCTCTCTCTCTCTCTCTCTCTCTCTCTCTCTCACTATGACAAGGGTGAGAGTGAGAGAGAGTCTGGGTACCCTCTCTCACTAATGGCTTTGGTACTTAGCTGTCTCTCACTCACTCACTCACTCATTCCCTAGTCCACTCTCTCTCTCTCTCTCTCTCTCTCTCACCCACTCACTCTCACTCACTCATTTCGGTATTCCACTCTGCACTCTCTCTCACTCACTCACTCTCTCTCTCTTTTTTTTCTCTCTCTCTCTCACTCACTCTCTCACCCAAGGTCTGTATCTCACTCTTACTCATTCTATCACTCACTCAAAATATTTCACTTATTATTATTCATAAAATATGTTTCTTACTCTCACTCACAGTCGAACAATAATAATTACTCACATTTTCACATTATCTCTCTTTCTCTCTCTCTCTCTCTCTCTCTCTCTCTCTCTCTCTCTCTCTCTCTCTCTCTCTTTTACACACACACACACACTGCTTTATCCATTATCTCGTAAATCCAGTCTCGCTAACTAACCCGACTTTCTCTCTCTCTCTCTCTCTCTCTCTCTCTCTCTCTCTCTCTCTCTCTCACACACACACAGCTGTCTTCAAAGTCATTATTTTTTGTGTAGTGGAGAAAATGCTTGGCTTCTCACCAGTTCATTACCACTACGACCACCACTACCACCACCATTACCAACACCACTACCATTATAAAAATCACCACTACCACTACTAAAAATCACCACTACCACTAACTACCATTACCAACACCACAACGACCACCATTAAAATCACCACCACTACTACTACCATCACCACCACTACTACTACCACCACCACCACCACTTCGACCACCACCACCACTACCATCACTACCACTACCCACATTGTTTATATTCTACTACCATCCCCACTACCACCATCCCCAGCATCAAATGAACAACTACCACCATCACTACCAAAACTTTAACTACCAAAATTATTACCACCACCACCACCACCACTATATTGTTGCATCATCATTTCACACACACACACATACACACACACATATAACCACACACAAACACATACACACATTTACACACAAACACATACACACATTTACACACAAACACATACACACATTTACACACACCCACGCACAAACAAACCACACACACACACACAAAACTACACACATACATACAACCACACACACACACACATAACCACACACACACACAGATAGATAGACATTCAGTTATATTATTGACCACAACCTATACACTATACAAAAGACTAACACACACACACACACACACACACACACACACACACACACACACACACAGCGGTAGGTACTTAAGGGCGAAGGCTGCGTGAAATCTGAGTACCATTTACAGCCTTATTGTGGGTTGTGGCTGACGGTAGAGATGGCGGGGTAGGGTTACAGAGAGAGAGAGAGAGAGAGAGAGAGAGAGAGAGAGAGAGAGAGAGATGTATAGATGGATTGATAGGTAAAGAAAAGAGCATAAATATTTTTGTTTGTTTGTTGGTATATGTGCATGTAAGTGTCTGTGTGTACTATTGTGTGTGTGTGTGTACCAGTGTGTGTGTGTACCAGTGTGTGTGTGTGTGTGTGTGTGTATCAGTGTGTGTGTGTATGTGTGTACCGTGGGAGCACTTAAAATGTATCAACACTGTACAACAACCATTCTTCTTCACCCTCCAACACTCACTCCTTCACTTCATTCTTTACATACCTCTCTCCTTTCCCTCCTTTCCTACCCTTTCTTACCTCCTTCCCTTTCCTGCTTCCCTCTCCCCTTTTCCTCCCATCCTTAACTCCTTCCTTTTCTTACTTTCCTTCCCTCTTTTCCTCCACTTCTTACCTCCTTCACTTCATTTTTTCCATACACCTCTCTCCCTACCCTCCTTAACTTCTTCCCTTTCTTACCCCCCTCCCCTCTTTTCCTTCACTCCTTACCTCTTTCCCTTTCTTACTTCCCTTCACTTCTTACCTCCTTCCCTTTCTTACTTTCCTTCTTTTACCACTTGGTCTCTCCTATCTCTCTCTCCTTTTATTCCTCCCTCTTTCTTTCCCTTTCCTTTTCCCCCTCTAACTCTCTCTCACACACACAGTCTCTCTCTCTCTCTCTCTCTCTCTCTCTCTCTCTCTCTCTCTCTCTCTCTCTCTCTCTCTCTTCCCACCTAATACCTCCCCCCTTCCCCTCCTGCCCTGACTCCCTCCTTACCTCCTCATTACCCACTTCCCTTCCCTTCCCTACCCCTTCCCTCCCTTACCACCTTTTTCCCTCTTAAACCCTCTCTCTCTCTCTCATTCCTCCCTCCCCCCCCCCTTCCTCAAACACCTTCCTACACCATCCATCTCTGACACACCCTCTCACCTCCCTCGCTCATCTCTCTCTCTCTCTCTCTCTCTCTCTCTCTCTCTCTCTCTCTTATACATTTCCCTTCCTTTCCTATAGTTCCCTTTCTCCTCCTTCTCATTTCCTCCTTATTTTCCCTTTCATCTCTCTCTCTCTCTCTCTCTCTCTCATTTTTCTCTCTTTCCCTCCCCTCCTCATTTTTTCTCTCCTTCCCTCCTCCCTCCCTCCCTTTCTTTCCCTCCCTCGTGACACAATCCAGGTCAGGAAATTCGAACCCTCCCTCCCTCCCTCCCTCCCTCCTTCTCTCCCTCCCTTCCCTCCTACCATCATAATGTTTTTCTTACCTCCCTACCTTCCCTCCCTCTCCCTGTCCCCTCCTCCTCTCCCCCTCTTCTTAACTAAACGTCAACTGAGAGGACCTAACCTAACATAGCCTAAATTAACCTAACATAACATAACTTAACATAACCTAATCTAAATTAACCTAACCTAACCTAACATAACAAAAACAAATCTAAATTAACCTAGCTTAACCTAACCAAACTAACCTAATATAAATTAACCTAACTTAAGCTAACCAAACCTAACCTAATCTAAATTAACCTAGCTTAATCTAACCTAACCTATCCCAATCTACCTTATAACCTAACCTAGCTAAACCAAACTTAAACTCACCTATATTATAATCGATGTTTACAAATTTCATCAAAGACTCCACTTACCTAAACAGTTAATGATCGTGACAATAAACTGAATCATAGCAACTAAATTAAACTTATCATCGAAGTAAGGGAGTAATTCACTTTTGATTCCTCCAAAGTATGCCAGAAAACAGGACCAGATGAACAACAAAAATAATGGTGTAATGTTGGTTGCATGGAATAGTTTGGAGGATTCAGTTGCTCCAGATTTACCAACACAAAAATTTCTCCCTCAAGAGCCAGCCAACCACACCTCAATAGGATCAGTGGGTTTGTTGCTGTTTGTAAGTCGTTTGTATAGCTTTTTTTGTATTCCTCCCCTCCCCTCCTCTCCCTCTCCCTTACCTACCTTCCCTCTCCCTCTCCCTTCCTCCCCTCTCCCTTTCTCTCCCTTCCCTACCTCCCTACCTCTCTACCTCTCTCCCTAGTCTATTTTCTCCTCTGTCTGCACTTCCTCCCTTCCTCCCTTCCCTACCTTCCTCATTTTTCTCTACTTCTCCTTTTTCTTCTCATTTTCTCCCTTCTCCCTCTTTTATTTTTCTTCCTTCTACGTCACTCCCTTTCTCTCCTTCCCTTTTTCTTCTTCCTTTAGTCCTTTCCTCTCCTCTCTGTCTCCCCATCTCCCCTTCCTTATCTCCCCCCCCATTCCCCCTAATTTCTTTCCCTATCTCTCCTCCCTTCACTTTCCATTCTCTCATTCTTATCTCTCCTTCCCACTTCACTTCCTTACTCCTCCTATCCCTCTTTCCCCATTTTTCCTGTCTCCCTTTTACCCATTTTCCTTCCTCCTTCCCTACTTCCTTCCCTCCTTCTATCTTCTCTTTTTCCCTCCCTCCCTTCTTCCATCCTTCCCTCCCTCTATCTTCTCTTTTATCCTTCTTCCATCCCTCTCTTTCACGTTTCCTTTTTCCCTCCCTCCCTCCATCCCTCCCTCCTTCCTTCCCTCCCTCTATATTCTTTTTTTTTTCCTTCTTTCCCTTCTAAGATTAACTATTTTCGTCTCGTGTGTCAAAACCAACATGACAGACTGCCATTGTTTCTGGTGTGTGTCCTGGTGTGTTTAAAATGTGTCTGTATGCCTGTATGTATGTATGCCTGTATGTATAGTGCATGGTGTGTGTGTGTCTGGTGTGTTTAAAATGTGTTATTGTTGTTTTCCTGTGTGTTGCTGATGTGTTGATGTGTTTAAAATGTGTTATTGGTGTGTATAGTGCATGTTGGTGTATGGTGTGTTTAAAATATGTTGGTGTTGTGTTCCTGTGTGTTGATTATGTGTTGGTGTGTTTTAAAATGTGTTGGTGATGTGTGTCTGTATGTTGTATACATATGTTGTGTATTCTAGTGTTTCAAATGCGTTGTTAGTGTGTGTGTGTGTGTTATAATTATGTATGAATGTGTTCCTGTGTGTGGTTGATGTATGAATGTGTTTATGCTTAGACAAGACCTTCGTATGTGTGTGTATATGTATGTATGGTGTGCAAATGTATGGTGTGTGTATGTGTGCGTGCGTGGTGTGTGTAAGGAGAGGGAAGTAGTGTGTGCCCCTGACAGCTTAAGTATCTGTTTCGTGTACCACAGTGACAGTTGAGAGCGTGTGTGGTTTGTTGTGTGTGTGTGTGAGTTTGTGTGTGTGTGTGTGTGTGTGTGTGTGTGTGTGTGTGTGTGTGTGTGTGTGTGCGTGTGTGTGTATAAGGATTTAGTCAGGAAGAGAAACAGACATACAGATTGACATACAGATATATAGATAGACAAACAGACAGATCAACAAAAAATGAGAGAGAGAGAGAGAGAGAGAGAGAGAGAGAGAGAGACAGTACACCCCTATCCCACATGACCGTCTCAAGTTGCTCCCTTCCTCTGCCTCCCTTCCTTCCCTTAGTTACCCTCCTTTGTTGTGGTGGGAGGTTAGCATTCTCTCCCTCCCTCCCTTCCTACCCCCTCCCTTCCTCTCTCTCTCTCTCTCTCTCTCTCTCTCTCTCTCTCTCTCTCTCTCTCTCTCTCTCTTCTTCCTCATTCCTTCCCTCCAACATTCCACCTCCCTCCCTTCCACACTAAATCACACATCCTCTCCCTCCTTTCCTCCTAATCCCTTCCTCCTTCCTCCTTCCTTCCTTCCTTATTTCCTCTCTGTTACTTATTTGTTTCCTCAGTGACTTATCTTTTCCCTCTTCCTTTCTTCATCTCCTTCTTGTATTCCCTTCTTTCATCTTTCTTGTTATTGTTATTCTTCTTCCACAATCTATCTCCCCTCTTTGTAAATCTCTCTCTCTCTCTCTCTCTCTCTCTCTATCTCTCTCTCTCTCTTTCCGTACTTCTCTTGTTAATATTCGTCCACAATCTCTCTCTCCCCCACTTCTCCCTGTCCCTTCCTCCCTCCCTCCCTTCCTCCCCTTCCATATCTCCCCTTCCATCTGGCTGTCTTGTTTTCCCCTCACTCCCCTCTACACTAATTTCCAAGACCCTCTTTTCTTCTCGACATCTTCCCCTCACTTCCCTTTTCTTTCTTACTCTCTTGACTTCCTTCCTTCTTTCTTTCTTTCTCCCTTACTTTCATCTCGCCTTTTTATCTCTCTTACTTCTTCCTCTCCTTTCTCTCTGTCTTCCTTTCTTCCTTCTCTTCATTCTCTCGATCTCCCTTACTTTCATCTCGCCTTTTTATCTCTCTTACTTCCTCCTCTCTTTTCTATATCTCCTTCTCTTCCTTCTCTCTATCTCCCTTATTTCTACTTTATTCTCTCCTTTCTCTCTGTCAACTATACTTTCTTCTCTATCTCCCTTACTTTATTCTCTCCTTTCTCTCTGTGTTACTTACTTCCTTTTCTTATTTTTTGTAAACCTCCTTCCATTCTTCCTTACTAGTTATCTTCCTTCTTTCCTTATTCCCCATTTTCCATTTTTTCCTTCCCCTTTTCCTTCTATCTACTTCCTTTCCTTCCATCAATAATTCTCCCCAAACGTTTTCTCCTTTCATTATTTTTATATCTCATTATTCAACATTCTTTATTATTATTATTATTATTATTTGTATATTTGTCCTTCCTTCTTCGCTCTATTCATTTGTCTTCCCTTCTTTTCTTCTATTCATTCTTCGTCTACAATATTTACTCCCTCTTTCCTTTCTCTCTGTTATTCATTATGCATCATTCTGTAGTTTTAATACTCCTTTCATCATTTATATACTCCTCCTTCCTCTCTGTCATCTTTTTTCAATCTCATTCACATTTTTCCTACATAAATTTTTACCTATTTCTCAAAGCAATTCATTTCTTCATTCATCATACATACATACATGCATACTCTATTCACTATCTATATCTATCAACCATTATTCATCTCGTATCTTCATGGCAGAGCAAAATAATGTAAATAATGCATGAGAGAGTTGCATAGGCCCAGACAGACAGGTATAATAAGCTTAACACGTGCAGGTATCAGGGAGCGTGACTCAACACACACCCTCCCCCTCTCAAGGCCCCCGCCACACTGAGCCCACGCTAGTCCTATAAGTCTCCTTTAAATACGAGTTGCCAGGTGTTGGTAGGTTAGGTAAGGTTTGGTTAGGTCGGTGTTATGTTGTGTTGTTATGTTTTTTAAGCCACATTTCTTGTCTTTTTCTTTTCCCTCTTCCTCTCATCATCTTCTATTCCTTCTTTCCTTCCCTTCTTCCATTTTTCTTGTTATTCTTCTTCCACAATCTCTTTCCCTATTCCCTCCTCTTTTTGTAAATCTCTCTCTCTCTCTCTCTCTCTCTCTCTCTCTCTCTCTCTCTCTCTCTCTCTCTCAATAAAGTAGCACAATCTTTTACTATTGGGGATGTATTTTTGTTTGTTTGTTTGTGGCTTGGATTTGTATGTATGTTTGTCTTTCGTTCGAGTTAGCCTACATAAAGTTTGGTAAAGTTTTATATATTTATATTGTCTCGAATTATGTTCAATATGGTTTGTGTGAAATTATGTAAACTAAAACCCGAATTTAAATAATGTGTAATGATAGTTCACTCATTTTTAATAGTAGCCAAAAATCACTCACTCACACACACACACACACACACACACACACACACACACAATACCCTACCACCTCCACTATCCCAACACACACAGAC
>JAWZYT010005314.1:0-2500 GCA_034508575.1 Petrolisthes manimaculis
GTGTCTGTTCGTTAGCAAAATAACTTCGGAAATAATAAACCTAAATAATGAAACTTTGTAAACTTAAGAAGGATAGACCTTTGAATAAGTGATTAAAATTTGGAATCAATTGATGCGTCATAATGGGTCAAACAGGCCTATGAAATTAAAACTGCATCTGTCTGTTCGTTAGCAAAATTACTTTAAAACTAATGATCCAATTTGATGAAATATTTTAGGCCTAAGGAGATAGGCTAGGAAGGGACTCATTAAAATTTGAAGTTGATTGAAGCATTCTAAGTGGGTCAAATGAGCATCTGATAGGCCTATAGTGAATAATTTTTTTTGTCTGTTCGTTAACAAAATAAATTTGAAACAAATGATCCAATTTTGATGAAATTTAGTATAATTAGAGAAGATCGACCTAAGAATAAGTGATTGAAATTTGAAATCAATTGAAGCATTACAAGTGTCTTAAATTAGCATATTATTATTTTTTTTTTCTCTACTACTACTACTATAATAATAATAATAATAATAATAATGGTAATAATGTCTCCCTCTCTCTCTAATACACACATACACACACACACACCCTCTCTCTCTCTCTCTAATACACACATACACACACATATATACATACATACATACAGACAGACATACATAGACGTACACACACACAAAAAAAAAAAAAAAAAACGAAAAAACACAGAAAAAAAAAAAAAAAAAAAAAAATCGCAAAAAAAAAAAAAAACTATCTATCTGTATCTGTCTATCTTTATCTATCTATCTTTATCTATGTATCTTTATCTATCTATCTTTATCTATCTATCTTTATCCATCTATCTTTATCTGTCTATCTTTATCAGTGTATCTTTATTTGTCTATCTTTATCTGTCTATCTTTATCTATCTATCTTTATCTGTCTATCTTTATCTATCTTTATCTGTCTATCTTTATCTATCTATCTTTATCTATCTATCTTTATCTATCTATCTTTATCCATCTATCTTTATCTATCTATCTTTATCCATCTATCTTTATCTGTCTATCTTTATCAGTGTATCTTTGTTTGTCTATCTTTATCTGTCTATCTTTATCTATCTATATTTATATGTCTATCTTTATCTATCTATCTTTATCTGTCTATCTTATCTATCTATCTTTATCTATCTATCTTTATCCATCTATCTTTATCTATCTATCTTTATCTGTCTATCTTATATATCTATCTTTATCCATCTATCTTTATCTATCTATCTCTATCTTTATCTATCTATCTTTATTGATCTATCTTTATCTATCTATCTTTATCTATCTATCTTTATTTATCTATCTTTATCTATCTATCTTTATCTATCTATCTTTATCTATCTATCTTTATTGATCTATCTTTATCTATCTATCTTTATCTATCTATCTTTATTGATCTATCTTTATCTATCTATCTTATCTATCTATCTTTATCTATCTATCTTTATTTATCTATCTTTATCTATCTATCTTTATCCATCTATCTTTATTTGTCTATCTTTATCCATCTATCTTTATCTATCTATCTTTATCTTTATCTATTTATCTCTATCTTATCCATCTATCTTTATCTTTATCTATTTATATCTATCTTTATCTATTTATCTTTATCCATCTATCTTTATCTTTATCTATTTATATCTATCTTTGTCTATTTATCTTTATCCATTTATCTTTATCTTTATCTATCTATCTTTATCTATTATGTATCTTTATCCATCTGTCTTTATCTTTATCTATTTATCTCTATCTTTATCTATCTATCTTTATCATTATCTATCTTTATATATATTTATTTTTATCTATCTTTATCTCTATCTATCTATCTTTATCTTTATCTATTTATCTTTACCTATCTATCTTTATCTCTATCATTATCTTTATCTATCTTTATCTCTATCTATCTATCGTTATCTCTATCTATCTATCTTTATCTTTATCTATTTATCTTTTATTTATCTATCTTCATCTATCTATTTTTATCTCTATCTATCTATCATTATCTATATCTATCTATCTTTATCTCTATCTATCTTTTTTTTTTATCTTTATTGTCAAAGATAGAGAGAGATAAAAAGGGAGAGACAGATAAAGATATACTGTAGAGAGAAGAAAGAGAGAGAGAGGAGAGAGAGAGACTAACTATATGTATGTGTGTGTGTTTGTGTGTGTGTGTTTGTGTGTGTGTGTGTGTGTGAGAGAGAGAGAGAGAGAGAGAGAGAGAGAGAAAACTATGTGTGTGTGTATGTGCGAACGTGTGTGTGGAGAGAGAGAGAGAGAGAGAGAGAGAGAGAGAGAGAGAGAGAGAGAGAGATACTATGTGTGTGTGTATGTGCGGACGTGTGTGAGAGAGAGAGAGAGAGAGAGGAGAGAGAGAGAGAGAGAGAGAGAGAGAGATACTATGTGTGTGTGTATGTGCAGACGTGTGTGTGAGAGAGAGAGAGAGAGAGAGAGAGAGAGAGAGAGAGAGATACTATGTGTGTGTGTA
>JAWZYT010005314.1:10000-20000 GCA_034508575.1 Petrolisthes manimaculis
CATACATACATACACATACATACATATACATACATACATACATACACATACATATATATACATACATACACATACATAAATATACATACATGTACATACATGCATACACATACATAAATACACATAAATATATATACATAAATACACATACATTTATATATACATACATACATATACATAAATATACATACATACATACACATACATACATATACATACATACATACATACACATACATAAATATATATACATACATACATACACATACATACATATACATGCATACATACATATACATACATATAGTTTATAGGAATCAAACACCAACAACAAAATCTTACATTAAATAGTTAGTTTTTATTACTTATATCCTGTAGTTATCTGGTTATTCAATAAAAATAATTATAATATTATTATTGACTTTTGATATCCTATGGTTACATTGATGGTTGTATTGTTTCAAAGATTTGGAATAATAAATAATAAATAAGAATAAATAATAATAAATGATAATTAATAATAATAAATAATAAAAAATAAATAATAATAATAAAAATAATAGTAAAAAATTATAAAAAAATAATAATAATAAAAAATAATAAAAAAAAATTAATAATAAAAAATAATGATAAAAAACAATAACAAAAAATAATAAAAAAAGAATAATAAAAATAATAATAAAAAATCAAATAATAAAAAAAAAAAAAAAAAAAAAAAAATAATAATAATAATAATAATGATAAAAAAAAATAATAATAAAAAAAATAATAATAAAAATAAAATAAAAATAATAATAAAAAATAATGATAATAAAAAATAATAAAATAATAATAATAATAATAATAATAATAAAAATAATAATAAAAAAATAATAATAATAAAAAATAATAATAAAAAAATAATAATAATAAAAAAAAAAAATGATAAAAAGATAAAAAAAAAAAAAAAAAAAAAAAAAAATAATAATAATAATTTATCTGAAATCAGTACAGAACCTGTTTTTTCCCCCTGGTTTAGGAACCAACACACAGGGTGAACTCCATGGACTATTACTAGGTTCTATTAAATCATTCTTTAACATATACTCTATCTCTTTCCTCATAATCTCTCTTTTTTTCTGGATTTACTCTGTATGGGTGTTGTTTAATTAATTGGTCTAACGTCATCGACTTCCACGTCATGTACTATTGCATTTATTCTCCTGGGAGTATCAGGAAACAGAGATTTGTACTTATTTATTTATGATCTTGTTCACTTCTTCTTTTTCATCTCCACTCCAATGTTTCAGCTTTTCATCCAACTGTTTCAACACTGTCCAGTTTTCCAGGCATTGTCCTTCACATTTTACTAGATTCTCATCCTTCGTTACCTTTCCCTTCTCGAACTTGACAAGGTTTCCACAATTCATGTTATGGTTTTTTTTTCAACCTTCTCCCTATCTTGGTATGGTTTTAACATGTGGATAATTATGGCATAACTGATTTCCTTTACGTCTTCCTGGAGTTTTCACTAGATAGTTGATGTGAGTAATTTTCTTTTCCACAACCCAAGGCCCACAATACTTTGCATTCATTGGGTTTCCTTGTAATGGAAACAGCACTAATACTTTGTCGCCAGGCAAGAAGCTTCTCTCTCGTGCATTTCTATCATACCACTTCTTCATATAAATTTGAGATGCCTTTAGATTCCCACAAGCAATCTCTCTGGCCCTCATCAAGTTTCCTTTTAACTTCATCACATAACTCAACAAATTTGGTGCATCTACATTTCCCAGCCAATTCTCCTTTAATTAACACTGAGTACCTGTTCTACATCTCTCCAAAACCTGGACGTGTGATCAGCATTGCAGCGGGTGGACTGTAACTTCTCTCACTCACTCACCTTAACACTGAGTACCTGTTCTACATCCCTCCAAAACCCGGACGTGTGATCAGCATTGCAGCCAGTGGACTGTAACTTCTCTCACTCACTCACCTTAACACTGAGTACCTGTTCTACATCTCTCCAAAACCCGGACGTGTGATCAGCATTGCAGCGGGTGGACTGTAACTTCTCTCACTCACTCACTGTAAAGGGAAGTCGAGCTGTATAGCCTGTTTCCTCTTCCCATGAAACCAGGCAAGTCTGAACAAGGTGATAGTAAGGAACCGTGGATTGAGATAAACACAAATAAACAAACGGAGTTGAGTATATTCTTTGTTTCCCGGAATTACTCTTCACACACATAAAATATGTACAACAAATAGCCCAGAGCAACCAATGATCACGGTAATGCTCTTAATACTAGGGAATTGACCCCAAGTCCACTACACAATAAATATCACAGCAATCGGAGAGCTCAGGTAGCCAGCGAGGAGAGCAGCTTTCTTGGTGTGATGCTGAGAGTGCTCTGCCGACTGAAGGTAAGTGGAGTCCTGTAGTAAACTCGGTTGGGCTTCAGAAGGAGATGAAACGGGACACTGAGGCTTCAATAAATCTTGTAATAGACGAGTCGAGCATTTCTTCAAACTCATCCGACTGCCAAACAGCACCCCAATAGTCCGGAGAAGTAAAGTGGTGTTTCGCCCTCACATTGGGTCTCAGAAGCGATTTGTACATGTCTACACTGTTCTAGAAAATTTTCAATTTTCAGGCAAAAAAATGCTAAAACACGTTTTTTTGGCCCAAAAAGTCGATTTGTGCATGCATCTTCGATACCCGTTTATATCCCAAATTTAGCCTAAAAACACCGAAAAATCGAGTTTTTTGGGTCTCAGAAGCGATTTGTACTGTGCTAGAAAAATTTCAATTTTCAGGCAAAAAAAATGCTAAAACACGTTTTTTTGGCCCAAAAAGTCGATTTGTGCATGCATCTTCGATACCCGTTTATATTCCAAATTTAGCCTAAAAACACCGAAAAATCGAGTTTTTTGGGTCTCAGAAGCGATTTGTACTGTGCTAGAAAAATTTCAATTTTCAGGCAAAAAAAATGCTAAAACACGTTTTTTTGGCCCAAAAAGTCGATTTGTGCATGCATCTTCGATACCCGTTTATATCCCAAATTTAGCCTAAAAACACCGAAAAATCGAGTTTTTTGGGTCTCGGAAGCCATTTGTACATGTCTACACTGTTCTAGAAAAAAATCAATTTTCAGGCAAAAAAAATGCTAAAACACGTTTTTTTGGCCCAAAAAGTCGATTTGTGCATGCATCTTCGATACCCGTTTATATCCCAAATTTAGCCTAAAAACACCGAAAAATCGAGTTTTTTGGGTCTCAGAAGCGATTTGTACATGTCTACACTGTTCTAGAAAAAATTCAATTTTCTGGCAAAAAAATGCTAAAACACGTTTTTTTGGCCCAAAAAGTCGATTTGTGCATGCATCTTCGATACCCGTTTATATCCCAAATTTAGCCTAAAAACACCGAAAAATCGAGTTTTTTGGGTCTCAGAAGCGATTTGTACTGTGCTAGAAAAATTTCAATTTTCAGGCAAAAAAAATGCTAAAACACGTTTTTTTGGCCCAAAAAGTCGATTTGTGCATGCATCTTCGATACCCATTTATATCCCAAATTTAGCCTAAAAACACCGAAAAATCGAGTTTTTTGGGTCTCAGAAGCGATTTGTACTGTGCTAGAAAAATTTCAATTTTCAGGCAAAAAAAATGCTAAAACACGTTTTTTTGGCCCAAAAAGTCGATTTGTGCATGCATCTTCGATACCCGTTTATATCCCAAATTTAGCCTAAAAACACCGAAAAATCGAGTTTTTTGGGTCTCAGAAACGATTTGTACATGTCTACACTGTTCTAGAAAAAATTCAATTTTCAGGCAAACAAAATGCTAAAACACGTTTTTTTGGCCCAAAAAGTCGATTTGTGCATGCATCTTCGATACCCGTTTATATCCCAAATTTAGCCTAAAAACACCGAAAAATAGAGTTTTTTGGGTCTCAGAAGCGATTTGTACAGTGCTAGAAAAAAATCACTTTTCAGGCAAAAAAAATGCTAAAACACGTTTTTTGGGCCCAAAAAGTCGATTTGTGCATGCATCTTCGATACCCGTTTATATCCCAAATTTAGCTTAATAACACCGAAATATCGAGTTTTTTGGGTCTCAGAAGCGATTTGTACATGTCTACACTGTTCTAGAAAAAAATCAATTTTCAGGCCAAAAAAATGCTAAAACACGTTTTTTTGGCCCAAAAAGTCGATTTGTGCATGCATCTTCGATACCCGTTTATATCCCAAATTTAGCCTAAAAACACCGAAAAATCGAGTTTTTTGGGTCTCAGAAGCGATTTGTACTGTGCTAGAAAAATTTCAATTTTCAGGCAAAAAAAATGCTAAAACACGTTTTTTTGGCCCAAAAAGTCGATTTGTACTGTGCTAGAAAAATTTCAATTTTCAGGCCAAAAAAATGCAAAAACACGTTTTTTTGGCCCAAAAAGTCGATTTGTACTGTGCTAGAAAAATTTCAATTTTCAGGGTATCGAAGATGCATGCACAAATCGACTTTTTGGGCCCAAAAAACGTGTTTTAACAGGCAGGCAGGCAGGTAGGGAGGCAGGCAGGCAGGCAGGTAGGTAGGCAGGCAGGCAGGCAGGTAGGCAGGCAGGCAGGCAGGCAGGTAGGGAGGCAGGCAGGCAGGCAGGCAGGCAGGCAGACAGGCAGGTAGGGAGGCAGGCAGGCAGGTAGGCAAGCAGGCAGGAAGGGAGGCTGCAGGCAGGTAGGCAGGCAGGCAGGGAAATCTGACTTATATAGGGATGAACTGAACCAATTTTCTATCCCGTTTCTACCACTAAAGAAAACGTGTTTATATACACCATGCTATTATATATTAGATATATAGATTATAAATTATTCATTATTATTATTATTACTACTATTATTACCTGTATTATTATTATTATTATTATTATTATTATTATTATTATTAGTAGTAGTAGTAGTAGTAGTAGTAGTAGTAGTAGTAGTACTAGTAGTAGTAGTAGTAGTAGTAGTAGTATTGCCAATTGAGGCTTTTGTTCTGGCTATACTTACGACTCTCTCTCTCTTTCTCTCTCACACACACATGTAAACAAAGAAACATTTGCAATGAAATGAAATGAAAATAATGCCCTTGAAAACGAATAAAGTGTACTAAAAGTGAAATAGTAGTCTTAAAAATCCTGTAGATTAAAGTGAAGTATAAAGGTGTGCAATATAGTAGATGAAAATTGAAAATGACTCGAATGTGTAAATGCAGTGTTGCCATGGTGTTGTAGCCACCACTAGCCACCTCTAGCCCAAGTGTGAAGGGTAGAAGCAGTGTTACCAATGTTTTGTAGCCCAGTTTTGTAGCCCCAAGGTGAGTTGTGATTGGCTAAAATGGGGGTGTTGGCGATTTTTGTCGAATATATATAAGGTCGTAAGCCGCCGGGGTGGTTGGTGGGGTGGGGGTGGGTAAAACAAGGGCTTGGGGGGGCCATTTTTTGGATTTAGAGGCGAAATAAAAAATTTTTTGGGCTTCTTTTCCACAGCCTAACCAAACCAAGCCTTATTTAACCTAACCTCTTCCTATTAGAATTAGTAGTAGTAGTATTAGTAGTAGTAGTAATATTAGTAGTAGTAGTAATATTACCTAACCTAACCTAGACCACACCAGACTACCAGGACCTAACCGGGGCAGACTACCGGGACCTAACCGGGGCAGACTACCGGGACCTAACCTAACATAACAGGACCGGGACAGACTACCGGGACCTAACCGGGGCAGACTACCGGGACCTAACCTAACATAACAGGACCGGGACAGACTACCGGGACCTAACCGGGGCAGACTACCGGGACCTAACCGGGGCAGACTACCGGGACCTAACCTAACATAACAGGACCGGGACAGACTACCGGGACCTAACCGGGGCAGACTACCGGGACCTAACCTAACATAACAGGACCGGGACAGACTACCGGGACCTAACCGGGGCAGACTACCGGGACCTAACCTAACATAACAGAACCGGGACAGACTACCGGGACCTAACCGGGGCAAACTACCGGGACCTAACCTAACATAACAGAACCGGGACAGACTACCGGGACCTAACCGGGGCAGACTACCGGGACCTAACCTAACATAACAGAACCGGGACAGACTACCGGGACCTAACCGGGGCAGACTACCGGGACCTAACCTAACATAACAGGACCGGGACAGACTACCGGGACCTAACCGGGGCAAACTACCGGGACCTAACCTAACATAGCCTAACCGGGGCAGACTACCGGGACCTAACCTAACATAGCCTAACCGGGGCAGACTACTAGGACCTAACCTAACCTAACCTAACCTAACCTAACCTAACCTACCGGGACCTAACCGGGGCAGACTACCGGGACCTAACCTAACATAACAGGACCGGGACAGACTACCGGGACCTAACCGGGGCAGACTACCGGGACCTAACCTAACATAACAGAACCGGGACAGACTACCGGGACCTAACCGGGGCAGACTACCGGGACCTAACCTAACATAACAGGACCGGGACAGACTACCGGGACCTAACCGGGGCAGACTACCGGGACCTAACCTAACATAACAGAACCGGGACAGACTACCGGGACCTAACCGGGGCAGACTACCGGGACCTAACCTAACATAACAGAACCGGGACAGACTACCGGGACCTAACCGGGGCAGACTACCGGGACCTAACCTAACATAACAGAACCGGGACAGACTACCGGGACCTAACCGGGGCAAACTACCGGGACCTAACCTAACATAGCCTAACCGGGGCAGACTACCGGGACCTAACCTAACATAGCCTAACCGGGGCATACTACCGGGACCTAACCGGGGCAGACTACCGGGACCTAACCTAACATAGCCTAACCGGGGCATACTAACCTAACCTAACCTAACCTAACCTAACCTAACCTAACCTACCGAGACCTAACCGGGGCAAACTACCGGGACCTAACCTAACATAACAGAACCGGGACAGACTACCGGGACCTAACCGGGGCAGACTACCGGGACCTAACCTAACATAACAGAACCGGGACAGACTACCGGGACCTAACCGGGGCAGACTACCGGGACCTAACCTAACATAACACGACCGGGACAGACTACCGGGACCTAACCGGGGCAGACTACCGGGACCTAACCTAACATAACAGAACCGGGACAGACTACCGGGACCTAACCGGGGCAGACTACCGGGACCTAACCTAACATAACAGAACCGGGACAGACTACCGGGACCTAACCGGGGCAGACTACCGGGACCTAACCTAACATAACAGGACCGTGACAGACTACCGGGACCTAACAGGGGCAAACTACCGGGACCTAACCTAACATAGCCTAACCGGGGCAGACTACCGGGACCTAACCTAACATAGCCTAACCGGGGCAGACTACTAGGACCTAACCTAACCTAACCTAACCTAACCTAACCTAACCTACCGAGACCTAACCGGGGCAGACTACCGGGACCTAACCTAACATAACAGGACCGGGACAGACTACCGGGACCTAACCGGGGCAGACTACCGGGACCTAACCTAACATAACAGAACCGGGACAGACTACCGGGACCTAACCGGGGCAGACTACCGGGACCTAACCTAACATAACAGAACCGGGACAGACTACCGGGACCTAACCGGGGCAGACTACCGGGACCTAACCTAACATAACAGAACCGGGACAGACTACCGGGACCTAACCGGGGCAAACTACCGGGACCTAACCTAACATAGCCTAACCGGGGCAGACTACCGGGACCTAACCTAACATAGCCTAACCGGGGCATACTACCGGGACCTAACCGGGGCAGACTACCGGGACCTAACCTAACATAGCCTAACCGGGGCATACTAACCTAACCTAACCTAACCTAACCTAACCTAACCTAACCTAACCTAACCTACCGAGACCTAACCGGGGCAAACTACCGGGACCTAACCTAACATAACAGAACCGGGACAGACTACCGGGACCTAACCGGGGCAGACTACCGGGACCTAACCTAACATAACAGAACCGGGACAGACTACCGGGACCTAACCGGGGCAGACTACCGGGACCTAACCTAACATAACACGACCGGGACAGACTACCGGGACCTAACCGGGGCAGACTACCGGGACCTAACCTAACATAACAGAACCGGGACAGACTACCGGGACCTAACCGGGGCAGACTACCGGGACCTAACCTAACATAACAGAACCGGGACAGACTACCGGGACCTAACCGGGGCAAACTACCGGGACCTAACCTAACATAGCCTAACCGGGGCAGACTACCGGGACCTAACCTAACATAGCCTAACCGGGGCATACTACCAGGACCTAACCTAACCTAACCTAACCTAACCTAACCTAACCTAACCTACCGAGACCTAACCGGGGCAGACTACCGGGACCTAACCTAACATAACAGAACCGGGACAGACTACCGGGACCTAACCGGGGCAGACTACCGGGACCTAACCTAACATAACAGAACCGGGACAGACTACCGGGACCTAACCGGGGCAGACTACCGGGACCTAACCTAACATAACAGTACCGGGACAGACTACCGGGACCTAACCGGGGCAAACTACCGGGACCTAACCTAACATAGCCTAACCGGGGCAGACTACCGGGACCTAACCTAACATAGCCTAACCGGGGCATACTACCGGGACCTAACCGGGGCAGACTACCGGGACCTAACCTAACATAGCCTAACCGGGGCATACTAACCTAACCTAACCTAACCTAACCTAACCTAACCTAACCTAACCTAACCTAACCTACCGAGACCTAACCGGGGCAAACTACCGGGACCTAACCTAACATAGCCTAACCGGGGCAGACTACCGGGACCTAACCGGGGCAGACTACCGGGACCTAACCTAACATAACAGAACCGGGACAGACTACCGGGACCTAACCGGGGCAGACTACCGGGACCTAACCGGGGCAGACTACCGGGACCTAACCTAACATAACAGAACCGGGACAGACTACCGGGACCTAACCGGGGCAAACTACCGGGACCTAACCTAACATAGCCTAACCGGGGCAGACTACCGGGACCTAACCTAACATAGCCTAACCGGGGCATACTACCGGGACCTAACCGGGGCAGACTACCGGGACCTAACCTAACATAGCCTAACCGGGGCATACTAACCTAACCTAACCTAACCTAACCTAACCTAACCTAACCTAACCTAACCTAACCTACCGAGACCTAACCGGGGCAAACTACCGAGACCTAACCTAACATAGCCTAACCGGGGCAGACTACCGGGACCTAACCGGGGCAGACTACCGGGACCTAACCTAACATAACAGAACCGGGACAGACTACCGGGACCTAACCGGGGCAGACTACCGGGACCTAACCTAACATAACAGAACCGGGACAGACTACCGGGACCTAACCGGGGCAGACTACCGGGACCTAACCTAACATAGCCTAACCGTGGTATACTACCGGGACCTAACCTAACCTAACCTAACCTAACCTAACCTAACCCAACCCAACCTAACCTAACCTAACCTAACCTAACCTAACCTAACCCTTAACCTAACCTAACCTAACCTAACCTAACCTAACCCAACCCAACCTAACCTAACCTAACCTAACCTAACCCTTAACCTAACCTAACCTAACCCAACCTAACCTAACCTAACCTAACCCTTAACCTAACCTAACCCAACCCAACCTAACCTAACCTAACCTAACCTAACCTAACCTAACCCTTAACCTAACCTAACCTAACCTAACCCCTAACCTGCTGCCCCGCTGCCCCGCCGCCCCGCCCCGCTGCCCCGCCCCACTGCCCTGCCCCACTGCCCCGCCGCCGCCCGGCTGTCACCCCCGCTGCCCTGCCGCCCCGCTGCCCCGCCACCCTCGCTGCCCCGCCACCCTGCCCCACTGCCCCGCTGCCCCGACGCCCCGCTGCCCCGCTGTCCAGCCCCGCCGCCCCACTGCCCCGCCCCGCTGCCCCGACGCCCCGCCCCACAAAT
>JAWZYT010005315.1:0-39220 GCA_034508575.1 Petrolisthes manimaculis
TTAGTTGTCTTGTCATCTTTCATATCCTCCATTATTTATTATTTATCTAAATTCTCTCTTTCTTGGTTTATTTCTTATTTTCTTTTTGTTTTCACGTATTTATTCATCTCAGGAAAGCGTACCACCATAATACGAACTTGATAAGGTCTTAGAATAACAACAAACTTTCAAATTACAGCTCACATTACCCAAGAAAATACGCCTCACTCTCAAACACACAAAAATACGCCTAAAAAAAAACAAAAATAAGCTTCACAATCCCCCCCCCCCATCCTAAAAAAAAAAATCCAAGATGCCAGAAAACTTACGCCACACAGACTCACTAAAAAAAAAAAAAAAAAAAAAAAAATATATATATATATATATATATATATATATATATATATATATATATATATATATATATATATATATATATATATATATATATATATATATATATATATATATATATATATATATATATATATATATATATATATATATATATATATATATATATATATGATACTTCTCAAAGCTTTACGTAAGGAAATGACGTCTCGAATATTATACAGAGAATAATATACGGCTCACAGTCTCCAAGAAAATACACCTCAATGCAATTAAGAAACCGCTCATTATAGCTCTAAGAAAAGGTGTAGTTTTATTTTTGTTCTCTCTCTCTCTCTCTTCTCTCTCTCTCCTCTTCTCTCTCTCTCTCTCTCTCTTCTCTGTCTGTCTCTCTCTCTCTCTCAATGCCCTTAAGAAATCACGCATTATAGCTCTAAGAAAAGGCACATTTCTCTCTCTCTCTCTCTCTCTGTGTGTGTGTCTGTCTGTCTGTCTCTCTCTCTATCCCTCTCTCTCTCTCTCTCTCTCTCTCTCTCTCTCTCTCTCTCTCTCTCTCTCTCTCTCTCTCTCTCTCTCTCTCTACTGCTTAAGTGGATTTCAGGCACTAGTCGCGTTCTCCTTCCTTCCTTCCCTTCCTTCCCTCTCTTCCTCCCCGCCTTGACTTCTTTCTCAACGGCTACCCAAGTTTTTTCCTCTCTGTGTGTGGGTGAGTTTTTTTTTTTTTAAGGCGAGTCGTAACAAAGTTGGAGTTGACACTATTACCTTCGTGTTGCTACTGTAGGGGGGGAGAGGGAAGATAGATAGTGTAGGTGAGGGAGGGAAGATAGGTGGTGGTGTAGGTGGTGGTGGGAGAGGGAAGTTAGGTGGTGGTGGTTGTGGGGTAGGGTGGGGTAGTAGGTACTGTAATGGGGACGTAAAGGTGCAAGGGTAATTTTACTGATGGAGGTGAGTAGCTTGAAGGGAAGGGAAGGAAAAGTTGAGAGATAGTAGAGAAGAGAACAAGAAGTCAGGAAGGAAAGTAAGTAGACAGTCAGACAGTCAGATAGGCAGACAGTCAGATAGGCAGACAGTCAGATAGGCAGGCAGATAGGCAGACAGGCAGGCAGACAGAGACGAGGACGGGTATGCATGCAGGCAACTAGAGATAGAAAGGTTAGTTAAGATTGGAGGTTGGATTAAGGGGGAAGTTTTGTGTTGGTAAATCTGGAGGAGCAACTGAATCCTCCAAACTATTCCAAGCAACAGAACACTATTCTTTTTGCTCTTCTGGTCCTGTTTCTCTGGCATACTTTGGAGGAATCAAGGCACTCCAATATACCAAAAAAGAATCGCCACCTTAATATGCTGGGAGGAGCGGCAGACAGGCAGGCAGGTAGGTAGGCAGGCAGTTGGGTAGGAAGGCTGGTTGGTTGGTTGGCAGTAAAAGACGGGAACTAACAAGCAGGCGGACAGGCAGGCAGTTAGGTAGGATAGCAGAGAGGATGCTTGGTAGTAAGTTTGATAGGTGGTCAGATTGTCAGAGGGTTAAATAAGCAGACAAGCAAACAATCTGAAGGACAGAATAAACAAGTAAACTAGGATCACCCAGGCATCAGACAGAGAGACAAATCAGCAAGCATTTAAACAGGCAGGAAAGCAAGAGAAGGAAGAAATCAATCAACTGAGCAAGCAAGCAGACAGGTAGGCAAACAAACAGGCAAGCAAAATATTAGGTAAGAGAGCCAGCAAGCAGGGAAGTAACCAAGTAGACAAGCAGATAGACAGGCAGACAGACAATCAGGCAGACAAGCAGCAGGCAGGTCACGACTCATGCATCCCCAGACGGTCATTGTGGTGGTACAGCTGGTCAATTGGGCGGTGGAGGGCTGCCTTGAGTCACTGGTGAATGTACCCCTGACGTCCACATCCATCCATCCCTCCCTTCCTGTCATTTGTGGTTGCTCCTTCCTCCCCTCCGTCAGTCCAATCTTTCCCTCCCTCCCTTCCTACTTCCTTCCTGACTCCTTTCCTGTCAGGTGTGGTTGCTCCTTCCTCCCCTTCGTCAGTCCAATCTTTCCCTCCCTTCCTACTTCCTTCCTGACTCCTTTCCTGTCATTTGTGGTTGCTCCTGCCTCCCCTCCGTCAGTCCAATCTCTCCCTCCATCCCTGCCTTCCTTCCTTCAATCGTCCCCTCAGTCAGTCCAGTCTTTCTCTCCCTCCCTAACTGACTCCCTCCCTTCCTGTCACTTGTGGTTGCTCATATCTCCCCTCCATCAGTCCAATCTTTCCCTCTCTCCCTGCCTTCCTTCCTTCATTCCTCCCTCAGTCAGTCCAGTCTTTCTCTCCCTCCCTCCCTGCCTCCCTTCCTTCCTTCCCGTCAGTTGTGGTTGCTCATATCTCCTCTGTGTGTCAGTTCCCTCCTTCCTTCCTGTCAGTTGTGGTTGTGGTTCCTTCCTCTCCTTCGTTAGTTCCTTCTTTACTTCCTTCCTTCCTACCCTACCTCCCTTCCCTTTCTTATACCTCCAAAACCGTGCCAGGACACATACACACAAAAAAAAAAAAAAAAAAAAAAAAAAAACTTCAATACTTCAACTGCTCTCTAGCGTTGTTCAAAAGGTTACCTCGACTCTATATTAATTTTCCCGCCAGACTTTTCCCGCCAGATTTTCCTTTGCCCGCTCTTTCAGGTTCCTACAGTTAATCTCCCACTCCCGCTCGCCAGTCGTCCTGTCTAAGAATAGGAGAGGAGTCGTCGTCGTCTATTCTTGAGTCCTCCATCTAAATCACTTTGTCGCTCCACTTCCCTGTTTAATTAATGTTGTTCCTCTTTGGACGTATATGCTCGGATGCAAAAAAAAAAAAAAAAAAAAAAAAAAAAAAAAATTGTCCGGAAAAATGGGTTACATAAATTTCCTGAATATCGAACGAAAATACAAAACAAAAAAACTGTACACATAGTTCCACCTTGATATGATACGATTATATTTATTCATTTATTTTTAACCCTTTAGATAGCACAGAGTAAATAATTAATACATATTTCCAAAACGTTCAACGATTTAAAAAAAATAATAATAATAACATCATCTAAAGGTTATTAAAAGGGTAGTACAGTGTTGGTAAAAAGCCAGACAGACAAACAGACAAAAGAAACATACAAACGAAACAGACAAACTGACACACACGGACCTAAAGCTAGACAGACAAACAGACGAAAGAAACAGACAAACAGACACACACGGACCTAAAGCTAGACAGACAAACAGACGAAAGAAACAGACAAACAGACAGACACACGCACGACAGGACACGACGCTGTAAATCACACGGTTCCCTAAATGTGTCGCGGATTTGATTAATTTTTTTATATTCTTTACACCAGACTGTTTCTATTTCACAGGGTGGATTAAAGTAAGGCATTGTGACATAGTTTATTATGATGATAGATTACCTTCACTCACCATCTTTTTAACATTAAAAAGCAATAATTCAGAAATGGAGTTGACCGCTAATCTCTGTCGTATTCTTTTAAGCCAGAATATTAAGGGGTGCGGGAATAGGGGGACAGGCTTGGTGGAGGGGGGGGGTTAGGGGTGTGTGGGAGTAGGAGACAGACTTGGGAGGGGGGTTAGGGGGGTGCAGGCATAGGGGACATACATACATACATACATACATACATACATATATACATACATACATATATATACAGTCTTGGTAAACCTGGAGCAACTCATACCTACATGTGTATAGTTGCCAAATAAAGTATTGCGACAACTAGTGATACAACATTAAATACTGGTATATTAATGTCCATAGTTGTTTGTAGGGATTCTAAGTATGTTTTACAGAAGGATATGTATATTTCCTTCTGTTATACATGCTTATAGTCCCTACAAATAGTTGTGGATATTACTATGGTTAAAGTTCTATCAATATTTGTCGCAATACCTTTTTGGCAACTGTACATTTCCAGGCAACGGGACATCAATATCTATTTTGGTTCATCTGGTCCTTCCCTTGTCGCGTGGCATACTTTTGGAGGAGTCAAGGTGTCACCACAATATGTACTAAAGATGGTATCACCCCCTTCACATATACTCACGGTAAAAAAAAAAAAAATATATATATATATATATATATATATATATATATATATATATATATATATATATATATATATATATATATATATATATATACTGCAATAAACTCCATACGACACGAAATTTACACATCCTCAAGGTGAAAATAATGTAGATCAGTAAAATATAAACACCAAACACGAACCAGAAAATAACATTATCATTATCTTCTCGTAGAATGTAGTATAGTACGGTAAGCTGAATAAGAACTAAATAGTTTACATACAGTAGATCTCTCAGTGGCAGGAAGCAGTGTTGGTCAAATAATAACATAAAGACGCGTTCTTGGCACCTCCTATATGGCACCGTGGCACCTGTGGACAAAGGGTCGATTCCACAGTGGTTTGTCTTGGTTCGTAAGCACGCAAACGAAAGAATGATTAGCCGTGTAAAATGACGTATGCATAGGTGAATTATTTAATGAATTTGGTGAATCAACTATGCAGTGATCATCATTATCTAACTAACTGTATGGTAGATATTGTGAATGTGGGGGGATACTCACTCAGCTTTTGGAAAATAATGAAGCCTTACAAGTTAGTGAGTGTGGTTGGTTGGGAAGTTAACAAACCAATACCGCTGTGGTATCGACCCAATGTACAATGTAAATACTGCAATATAAAAGACTTCATTCAGGATTTACTAAGTCTGTTGTGCCAATTAATTCTTTACAGACGACGTCAGCAGATAGACATTATAGTTAGTACTGTATAATTATGATAATGGAATCTCTGTTGCAGTATAAAATAAATAGCCTATAGAGAAGTCAAGAGTTCTACAATTTCTCGACGCACCTTATAAATTTCAGATTCTTGCATTACTCACACACACACACACACACACACACACTCTCTCTCTCTTTCACACACACACACACACACACACACACACACACACACACACACACACACACACACACACACACACACATACACAGACACGCACACAAAAGCTAGCATTTTATAGACGCTAATTCACACTTTGCCAAATGCACAGCGAAGATATTTCACAGTCCACTCGTTAAAAAAAAAAAAAAAAAAAAAAAACACCAACACCCCGGGAACATCTGGAAGAAAATTACGAGCGGTTTTGAAGCACACCACAATTACACAGTATATATATATGTATACATTTTAAGACCTTGGTGCATATACGAGGTGTTAGTAAGGTGTGTATCTATACAGTAGGTATCCTGTCACAGCTTAACTTACACGGGATATTCATTAAAAGGTGTGTGTGTGTGTGTGTGATAGTGGGTTTGTGTATGTATGTATGTAGGTGAGTTTATGTTTGTATGTATGTAACTGGGTTTGTGTATGTATGTATGTACAGTATGTAGGTGAGTGTATGTGTGTGTGGGGGGGGGTTGTGTATGTATCTATCTATGTGAGTGTGTATGTATGTGTGTATGTTAGTGAGTTTGTGTATGTGGGAGGAAAATGTTAGATTGAATAGTGAATGAAGAACACGTTGTTGTATATTGGGGTCAGGAAGAGAAAGGTTCCATACACACCATATATATATATTTTTAAAGGAAGGCTTCAGGGATACCAAAATACACAACATATACATGCATTCTTAAAATATAAACTTGCTTTAGGCAGGTGTGTGTTAGAGAGCCTCCATACACACACTCACTCACACACACACACACACTTTCTCTCTCTCACACACACACACACATAAATATAAATCTTGTACATTATTGAGGGTCAAGGGCATAATATACTAAAAATAAAAATAAACTTTGTGCAGATATTGTGTGTATGTGTGTCAGTGAGGCCTCCCTCCATACACACACACACACACACAAACACACACACACACATACACACACACACACACACATAAATATAAATCTTGTACATTATTGGGGGTCAAGGGCATAATATACTAAAAATAAAAATAAACTTTGTGCAGATATTGTGTGTATGTGTGTCAGTGGGGCCTCCACACATATACACACACACACACACACACACACACACACACACACACACACACACACACACACACACACACATACATACCGTCAAGTCGTCTGAAGAAATGTCATCGCCTTGTTTTCCTCCGAGACAGTGATGGGTGGAGTTGAATTAGTTTTGTTTTAGCGCAGCGGAAGGGCAGGCGTGTGTATGTATGTGTATGTGTGTGTGTGTGTGTGTGTGTGTGTGTGTGTGTGTGTGTGTGTGTGTGTGTGTGTGTGTGTGTGTGTGTGTGTGTGTGTGTGTGTATAACCCGGAGAGACGCATTGGCTAGAATTCTTTGATGGTAGAGGGAAGATATTTTTTTGTATTTTCTAAGAGACAAAAAAAATAGAGAGGGAGAGAGAGAAAGAGATAAATAAAGTTGATTAGTCGTAAATCAAGGTTGTTAATTCAAGATAAATAAAGTCTATATGTATAAGCTTAGAATAGTGTAGCCACGAAAGGTGCAATAATAATAATAATAGTGTCAAGTGATTGCAAAACGCCACCACTCCAGGGTAAAACTGTGAGAATATTGAATCTGCACATCCTGGTTAGAAGTGGTGGTGGTGGTGTTGGTGGGGAAGAGAAGAGACAAGATATATCCCTGTTTCCCTGCATCAAAAGAGACTTGGATATAATACTGGCAGGACAACTCCAAGCCAGCCGGGACAACCTTGAGCCATCCACCCAACCAACCAAGACACTTCTAAAAAAAAAAAAAAAAAAAAAAAAAAAAAAAACATACAGACACACACACACACACACACGGTGACACCCACACACACACCCACACACAAAACAGAAACTAAAAACAAGAATAAAAACACCGAGACACCTTCCAGGGCTCGCTCGCTGACAGGACAATTTCTCGAACAAGGACAGTTGCCTCTTTCTTCTGAACATTACTCTCCCCCTCACCCTTCCCTCTCGACGACCCAGCATAAACTTCCTTCCCTTGACAGTTTTCCCCTTCTTCAGAGACCTTGTACCTCCTCCTACCATCAACACTGCCTGCTGCCTGCCACCATCTTCCTCTCTCTCTCTCTCTCTCTCTCTCTCTCTCTCTCTCTCTGCTATCATCACATCACATCCCATCCCATCTCTCTCCCTTATCTTCTCAGTCGTCATGCTGTTCCTTTCCTACTTTCACTGTCACTCACTATCCTTTCCTTCACCCTTATCTCCTTTTATCAACATTCTCTCTCTTCCTACTCCTTTCTTCACTGTCACTTTCTCGTCCACCCTGTGTTTATTATTTCCTCTCTCATTAAGCCGTTTCTATCCCTTTCTCCACATTCAATCTCCTGTCTTCTATCGCCTCACACTTATTTTACACTCGCAATCCAAAATTTTGTATCCAGGTCTTGTTGAAGTTTCGAATTATTTGATATACTAGTGAACCCATTACAACGCTTATCCTGTTCCATATTTGCTTGAGCTCGCTTAATACTCGGAGACATGAAGAGAGAGGGATGGAAGGAAGAAGGGAGGGATGGAAGAAGGGTGGGATGGAAGAAGGGGGGAAGGAAGAAGGGAAGGATGGAAGAAAGGAGGGATGGAAGAAGGAAGGGAGGGGGAGGGGAGTCTAAGAACATTAAAATCCTACCAATCCCCTCCCCTCGTCTGAACCTTCTTGCCAACACCCCGCCACTAAGTTCCACTAAGACAAATCCTACTTCTTTCGTCATTGCAAATATAGTTAGTTGTGTGTTTATAAATACGAGAATTCTAGCATACAATTAGACAAGATATAAGTTAATTAAATACAGGTTGCCAGCCAATACGTCAAACACACTTTATTGTATCGTATATCTATATATATAAATCCCCTACCTACATAGCATAATATATATTCAATGAGTATGCAAAATAGATATAGATAGATATTGAACGATTCTATACCATATTCTTTCTACCTCTTACTTAATAATGTTTTACTTACGGCGCTTGACCAGTTGTTCCCCTTGTCGTCACCTTGCTGAAAAAAAAAAAAAAATCTTGTTTACCAAAAAAGAAGAAAAAAATATTGTGTACCAAACCGCGGGAAAAAATGAGGTGATTATTGCGCACATATTGGCTGGTCCTAATAATAGATGTGTTTGTTCCATATACAACACACGTTATTAAATTGCCACGAAAATATAAATATGTGAAACAGAGGAAGGACAGGGGATGTAATTTGGTGAATATTGGACCCTATACATACATACATACATACATATATACCGTACATATATACATATATATATATATATATATATTATATATATATATATATATATATATATATATATATATATATATATATATATATATATATATATATATATATATATAGACCGTACATACATACATACATGAAGTGCAAAAGGGGAAAAGATTATATGAAAACAGCTCAATAATTTATCACCCTTGTTGTATAAAGTTTAGTAATTCGAATATTTTAGGTGATACGTGGATTCATGATTATAATGTTGTGTTTTGTATAGTCTGTATTGTACCTTTTTGTTTATTATTATTATTGTTTTTTTTTAAGTAATGTGTATCGCTGTTTTAGATATTTTTGTTATATATATATTTGGAATGTGTTTGTGAATTACCTACTTTTTTCTCTTGTGATGCACCTCCTATTTCTTTGATGTAAACAATAACAACAATAACAACAATAACAACACATACATACATGCATACACTACACACACACACACACACAAAGCTACTTACACACACACACACACACACACACGACACAAAGCTACTTACATACACACACACAAACACACTTACACAAATCTACTTACACACACACACACTAAACACACTTACACACACATACACTTACACCCACACACACACACACACACACACACACACTACACTACACACACACACACAAACACACCCATACACAAGGCAACGGGATGGCGTGGAGGGAAGGGGGAATGGAGTGGAATGAAATACACAACACTGAACTGGAGACCGAATGGAGAAAGTGGAGATTGGATTGAGCGACGGAGAGAGTATGCTGTTGTTGTTGTTGTTGTTGTTGTTGTTTTGGGAGCGAGGAGGAGCGAGAGAGAGAGAGAGAGAGAGAGAGAGAGAGAGAGAGAGAGAGAGAGAGAGAGAGAGAGAGAGAGAGAGAGAGAGAGAGAGAGAGAGAGAGAGAGAGAGAGAGAGAGATGAGGTAAGGGCAAGGTCTTTAAAACTGAACAACCCTCACATACCCCACTCAGATTAAAGTTAACTGTGTGACTCAAATTGGAGGACTACTGACTCCTCCAAATATAACTACAAAATAAGTACCCCCGCTACTCCTATACTGAAGTAACTTGTTTTCAGAAATTCAGGCATCGTTTGGGGGAATAAGTAAACCTCAATATATACCACAGGAATATACCTAAATTGTCTGCTCCCTATATAATAATAATAATAATAATAATAAATATGGTATAGCATTTAGGAACCAGTAGCCTTCAAAATCAACTACAATACTTTATTACTGTTAAGGCGCCCCCCTCACACACGCCCTCCACGCCCTTCCACGCCCTATTATGCCCGGACAACACGCAACAAAACACGGGATTTACAGTTTTGGGAGGCCCTGTTCCCAGTAAAGCTCTTCTCGTCCCCTTTTTATAACCAGGGGGGAAATTTGTAATAACATTTTTTATTTTTCACTCGTCCCTCTCTCTCTCTCTCTGTTGGGTTTTCTTGTTAGTTGTGTAGCCTTGGTTTTTATTAGTTAGTTGGTTAGTTAGTTGTTTCTTGTGTGGGTGTGTGTTTGTGTGTGTGTATGTGCTGTTTATTATAGTAAGCAGTGTATAAGATGCCCAGCGTGGCGTAGGTTCGAGTCCCTCTCTTGTAATTAGATGTGACTCGACTTGCTAAGAAAAAAAAAAAAAAAAAAAAAAAAAAAAAAAAAAAAAAAAAAAACAGCAGACAACCAAAATACACCAACACACTTGTACGAACTTAACCTACCTCCCAACCAGCCACCTAACAGAAAAGAAATTAAAAACATTAACACCAAATAAAAACAAAACATATCATCCACAACCAACCAATAATACTTCAATTAAACCCACCACCACCACCACCACCAATCCAAACCATCTGTATATATGAGCCTAAATCTACAATATCCACACACACACACACACACACAAAGCAACGATACACGAGCCCCGTTGATGGTTCTATGACCGCTATGAAGGGGAACAGGGGGTCGTTGGAATGTAATGGCCCTCGTGAAGGGTAGGTGGAGTTGGGTGTGTGTGGGTGTGTATATGTGAGGGGGATGGGATGTGTGTGTGTGTGTGTGTGGATAGGGAAAGGATGTGTGTGTATGTGTGTGTGAAATGGGGCAAGGTGTGTGTGTGTGTGTGTGTGTGTGTTGTGAGTGAAGGGGAGAATATGACTCTGTATGTGTGTGTGTGTGTGTGTGTGTGTGAGAGAGAGAGAGAGAGAGAGAGAGAGAGAGAGAGAGAGAGAGAGAGAGAGAGAGAGAGAGAGAGAGAGAGAGAGAGAGATTGGGAGGATGGTGGGTAAATGTGCATATTTGTATGGGTGGGATGTGTCCATATATATAAGTGTATGGGCCTGTGTAATCGTGGAAGAGGTATTGGCCTGTGTGTGTGTGTGTGTGTGTGTGTGTGTGTGTGTGTGTGTGTGTGTGTGTGTGTGTGTGTGTGTGTGTGTGTGTGTGTGTGTGTGTGTGTGTGTGTGTGTGTGTGTGTGTGTGTGTGCGAGTACTAGTATATATTAGATGAAAACATAATAATCGAAACTATTATAGGTTTAATTATAGGCAAATATTATAGGAAGTTAAAGCAAGACAGGTGTCATTAGGTCACATCTGGTTAGGTTAAGGGGGAAGTTTTGTGTTGCTAAATCTAGAGTAACTTAATCCTCCAATCTATTCCAAGCAACAGAACACTATTATTTTTGCTCTTCTGATCCTGTTTCCTGGCATATAATACTTTGGAGGAATCAAGACACTCCAATGTACCCAAAAAAGAATTACCACCTTAAGTTAAAGTAGGTTACAACAGGCCCGATCTACTTAGGTTAGTCTAGCTCAGGTTAGGTAAATACAACACAGGTACGCCACTCTATCCTGGATAACGTAATAATAGACTGATACGCGAACCTTGAGAGGGAAATTTCACGGTCAAAATTAAATAAGAGCGTGAACACTATAGTGGAAGGAAAATATAATATAACCAACCAACCAGCCATGCATTTTTCCCTGGACCATGATATGAGAGTTGAGGAAAGCGACGTAGAAGGAAAATAATAATATAACCAGACATACATTTTTCCCTGGACTATGATGTGAGAGTTGAGGAAAGCGACGTAGAAGGAAAATAATAATATAACCAGACATACATTTTTCCCTGGACTATGATGTGAGAGTTGATGAGAGCGACGTAACAATATAATGTGACTGCTTGGGGTTGTTGGTGGTATATTAACTAAGGGGACCCTGTGATGCAGTCTGAAAATTGGGAGATACAAACCGAGTCCTTCAAACTATGGCCATGAAACACACACACACACACACACACACACACACACACACACACACACACACACACACACACACACACACACACACACACACACACACACACACACCTCTATGGAAGGAGCTTATTTCGTGGCACGGTCAGGAGGAATAAGAAGCCTCCAATTTTTTTCATAAACGATCACAGGGGACCCTAAGCGTGTTTGCGTGCGTGAGTGGCATCCTTATGGGGTCGCTTTACAGGGAAACTTGGGGTCGTAATTTTTGTGGAATTTTTCGTTTAATGGAATAATGGGATATGGAAAGGAAGGTAGGGGAGGAAGGATGGGATAAAGAGGGGAGAAGGGGAAGAGGAAGAGGAGGAGGAGGAGGAGGAGGGGAAGAGGAGTAGGAGGGGATAAGGAAGAGTAGGAGGGAGAATAGGGTAAGGAGAGAAAGAGGAAGAAGGGGGATGGGATAAAAAGAAAAAGAGGAAGAATAGGATAACGAGAGGAGTGGGGAGAATGGAATAAGTAGTGAAGGAAGAGGAGGAAGAATAATATAATGAGAGGAAGAGGGGTGTAGAAAATGGGATAAAGAAAGGAAATGAGAAGAAAAATGGGATAAAGAGAAGAAAGGGGAAAAAAGAAATAGGATAATGAAAGGAAAGGGGGAGAAGAAAAATGGGATAAAGAGAGAAGGAGGGGGAGAAGGAGGAAGAATTGAGTACTGTACAGAAGGGGAGGGAAGGAAGATTGTAGGGTTGATTCATAAATAAGTTGATTTATATTACACTCAGCTATGATGATTTGAAAACTGGAAAAGGAACTTATTAAATTTTACGTAAGTTGAGGGACCAGTGAGGTGGCTTAATAAACAGACAGATATAATAAAAAAAAAAAACAGTATGATACTCTAATGATTGAAATTTTTATCAATAGTGCTGCGAATATACAATTAGTACAGATTTTCTCACATATCAAAACAGAGAAAATTATAGATAGAAGACCCTGCTGTTTCTATAATGTGTAATAAAGTGCTGCAATAAATGGTCTAGTGGTTGTGGAAAAAATAGAGGGGAATTAATATCGTAATGGACTTCCTGATAATTGTCACTCTAATACCAAGTTGTAACAGAGCACAAGGAAAGGAAAGGAAAGGGGGGAAGGTGAATGATTAAATACTGCATAAATTTGAGCCTTTCATTGTAGGAGGACGATACATACATCACTCTGCTCAGAAAAGGGAAGGAAGAAGATACATACAGTAGAAGAGACATACTGTACAGTTAGACACATGAATGGGTGGTACAGCCCAAGTGAAAGATGGTCAATTTCTCCCAATATCAAGTTACTTAGTGCCAAATAGGAGACATCAGAGGCAGAAGTCAGTATTGAGGATGGTAATAAAAAGCAAGTACCTGATAATAGACACTAGTTACTCAAATGAGACAAGTATCTTTCACCTGGACTGTACCACCTATTCATGTTTCCAACTGTACACACACACACACACACACACACACACACACACACACCTTCTGTTATGATACACACACCCAAAGTCGATACGGATAAGTTTATCTTGAGGGGATCGTCGTCTTTTGTGGTCGAATTTGAGAACTAATGACTAATGATACGATGTGATGGATCTGTTATGTAGTTTAGTTTAGTTATGTAGTTTAGTAAAGTACCGGTAGTTTAGTAAAGTACCGGTAGTTTAGTTTAGCCGTGCAATACAACACTTCGTCTACAACAGCTGCTGAACCCTGTAATTTCACGACGCCTAATTTACTTCCGTATGCAATTCATCACCGCTGGACTATCAGTAACATCGGGGCCTGTTATGATAATTGTTGAGGGATTGTGACGACGTGTGTGATCCCTGCCATTATAGTCAGCAGTCCTTCCTTTACTCACTTTTTATTTAAGGGTAGATTCTCTTGATGGTGAATTGGAAGGTCTGTGATTCCTCCATACTATGCCACGAAACAACAGATCTCATATTTGTTAGTAGCCCACCACTGAGGGCGTCTGTTTTAAGGCATAGTTTGGAGGAAGCAGTAGCCTTCCCTTCCAATTTACCAACAAGAAAACCTCCCCTTAAGGTGGAGGTTCGGTGTTGGTAAATCTGGAGCAACTGAATCCTTTAAACTATTCCAAGCAACAGAACACCATTATTTTTGTTCATCTGGTCATGTTTCCAAGCTTATTTTGGAGGAATCAAGGCACTCCAATGTACCAACAAGAAAACCTCCCCTTAAGGTTTCTCTGTGGTGGAACAAGACTAAGTGTGTGAACTATTAAGGACCCTGTGATGTAGTCAGAAAATAGGAGGTTTGGGGAGTCCTTCAAACATTGCCAGGAAACGCCACCCATATGGAAAGAGTTTGTTTCGTGGCTTGGTTAGGAGGAATCAGAAGCCTCCAATTTTCAAACACGATCACAGGGTCCTTAAACCTGCTAGAATTTGTTTTAATATGTATAGATTCCAAAAATTAAATTATAGGAATGCACTCAAACTTAATAATAATAATAATAATAATGTAAAGGGAAGTTCTCAGATATTAAAAAAAAAGTCAATTTAATGTGTATCGAAACATTTCCCAGCATATGTACAGTCGAAAAAAAAAAAAAAAAAAAAACTGGCCGGGTAGATGGTCGGCCAGCATATTTTATTTTTCAACTGTACATACATTGGGATCCCAGTGGTGGTTACGGGTATAGGGAGTGACTGGTGGTTACTGTATACTGGCGTGTGTGGGACTGCCAGCCACGTCACACCACCTCACAACACCACTCTTTTATACCCGCATTTTTTTTAGCCCATACTCACTCCCTCCTTTCCCACAAGCGGATTTTTTTTTTTTTCACTTTCCCAGACCACGGGTATATGAAGGTGTCCCATCCAGGCTCACCTCATCAAGGCTCGTGCTGAGGGTGGGATTATTAAAATTTGGGAGGCACTGTACACGCACACGCACACAACACACACACACACACACACACACAGACACACACACACACATAAAAAAAACAAAAACAAACAAACACAAGCATAGACCTAATACTCACGCACACAATCACACATTCGTATAACACACAAAAAAAATAAATAAAAGCACACACACACACAAAACACACATTCGTACATACACCCACGAAAAAAAAAAATCATACACAAACCGAAATTCATGCACTTGGGTTAATTAAATCGGTTCCCTGTATAAAAGCTCATCTGTTATTTGGGAAGCTCGGTGGTCATTTCGATATATTTTTTTTCTATTAATATTATTTTTTAATGGCGTATTGTTCGTTGATAAAAAATAAAAATAAAGTCGAATTATACCTACGAAAATAATAACAATAATAATAATAATAATATTAATAATAATAATAATAATAATAATAACAATGCTACTAATAGGGGTTCTGTTTCTTAGCATAGTTTGGAGGAGTTAGAGACCTTCAAAATCACCAGGTACAAGACAAGCAACACACAAACGAACAAACTATATCCTGTGATGTAGTCAGATAATTGGAGGTAAACGAGTCCTTCAAATATTACCACGAAACACACACACACATACACACCTATATGGAAGGAGATTGTTTGTTTCGTGGCATGGTCAGGAGGAATCAGAAGTCTCCAATTATCATACACGATCACAGGGTCCTTAAGGGATTGGTATATACTTTTGATACTGTATATTATTCGAGCGTTTTGATTCCTCCAAAGTATGTCAGGAAACAGGACCAGATGAACAAATATAATGGTAACCTGTTGTTTGGAATGGTTTGGAGGAATAATAATCTCCAAAAACTGTCAAAATTATAATTATTCTTTCCTTATAAAGTGCTGAAGTTTTTGGATGCTATGTGTATGTATGTATGTGCATATATTTATGTTAAAACACACACACACACACACACACACAAACGCACACACACTAATGTTAAAATAGCCTTTGTGGGTTATATTAACAAACCAACTTCTCTCATTTGAAAAAAAAAAATGAATAGAAAATTTGGGTTCCTATAAATGAAACGCATTTTTTTCCATATGATTTTTTATAACTGTTAAAATCGGGATACATTACTGAGAATTTTTTCAGAATTATGCGACACAGTGAAATACTAGCTTGTGTGTGTGCGTGTGTGTGTGTGTGTGTGTGTGTGTGTGTGTGTGTGTGTGTGTGTGTGTGTGTGTGTGTGTGTGTGTGTATGTGTGTGTGTTTCGAGGATAAATATATAACGTATATATACATAAAAGTAAGAACAAATAATAAAAATTAAATCACAATATTTTGCACTTCAACCGATAAATACAAATTTAATAATCAACAAATACATAAAACCTCATAAAAGAAAATATATAAAAAGAGAAAATAATACATGGTACATTTTCCAAAGTGAATAATTACAGAGAAAAATGATAAAAAAAAGTATGAAAAAAAAGGTACATACATACATAAATAGATACATACATACACACATACATACAAAAATACAATCATACATACATACATACAGTGTTTCTGCCTCATCCTGTGTGTAATTACCTCAAATGCCCTCCCTCATAACTCGTCTATGTACCACAAAAGCTGACTGTGTGTGTGTTTACGCTGTGTGTGTGCGTGTGTGTGTGTGTGTGAGAGAGAGAGTGAGAGAGAGGAAACAGAAAAAATATGTATGTGTGTGTGTGTGTATGGGTCTGGGTCTGTGTGTGTGTGTGTGGGTCTTTGTATGTGTGTATATCTGTGTGTGTGTGCTTCCCTACATGTGCATGGGTGGAGGGGGATGGGGGCGTATATAATCTTACTTATGGTTGTGTGTGAGGGCTGGATTCAATACGAGTGGGTGTACTTACAGCCAAAATCAAATTAATAACCATCAACACTTTCCTTTCACCGTGCAAATAAATCAGTATCATATCAAAATATAATCATACACAACCTGTTATCAACTCAACCCCATCAATGATTACTATGAGGTGCTGCAAAGTCATACACATGTTGTTGTTTATTAACTAGATATTTACTACGATGGAAGGAGAGTATTAAAGGTATTAAAGGTGCCAGCGAGTGGCAGTCACTGGGACAGAGTGTAGCACACACTGTGTGTATGAAACACAATATAGCACACATCACAAGGATGTAATGTATGGCCCAGCAACCAACTCAACCCACGTGAGACCCGAGTCAGCTTTCGGCTATGGCTGACTAAGCAGGAAGACCTCAGACAGCTGACTCAAACCCCCCACCCCCTGCTCACAGGGGTGGTAACCTCTGGCATCAGTGGTATTTTTAACAGTGTCCCGAGGCTAGTGGATATTGATTGTCGGTGGATATTGATTGTGGCTGTACACACACCTCCATACACAAGACTTGACTGACGACTGCTTCTCTATATACTTGGCTACCCATCTCACTTTTATACACTGAAAAATCACCTAACACCATCAGTATTTCTAAAGACATAATTATGTTCCCCGTTAAGATAGTACACATTATAAGATACAGTATCATATCGTATAACTAATGAAATCCAATAAACATTACAACATTAAAACATGAAAAACAATAATCCCCTAACATATAAATTTCACAAATCATAACTCCAATTCGAAAGAACCAAACTATTTCAAGGAATAAAAAAAATATTGACAGTCTGTCAGTCTGTTTGTTAACTCTGACTGACCTCAATTCAGTGAAATAAAATAGTTTTAATTGGGTTTAAGTGATTTTCTTATAAAACGTCAATTAATATATAAAAAAATATATAAAAAAATAGGTTCGGAGACTACCAACCAATTTTCTCCCATGCTGAGCGTATCTTGGTAAAATAAGTGGTATTGATTATATATTATCAAAGGCACAACCTTCCCTGTACAATACTCTCATACAAATACCGTTCCCTAACCATTGGATCCTCTCCGTCCTTTAAAAGACTCAGTGAAAAGGAGGAAATTTCTAAGCCGTTCAATTTACACATAAAAATATATCACAGAAGAGATACAACGGTCTGAGCCAGAGAATTGCACACTATATTGTAAGGGTGTATGTAATATCTCGTGGGCGAATTGGAGGTCATACCCACACCTTCAAACTATCCCAGAAATGAAAAAAAAGAAGCTATGGCACATCAGTAAACGAGTGAGGGGTCTGATTTTCTGTTCTGTTTAAACTCAAGAGGACAACGAACACACCAATGCGTCCAGATAATAAGTGAGGGGTCTGTTTTGTGGCTCTGTTTAAACTCAAGAGTACACAAAACACACCAATAAGTCCAGAAAACAAGTGAGGGGTCTGTTTTGTGGCTCTGTTTAGACTTGAGGGGACAATGAGAACACCAATGCGTCCACAACCAACCAGCCAACCAGCCAACCAACCAACAACTCCTCTTAAATGCATTAGTTACTCGGCCGGCGGATTTACTCTTTTGTTTGTATACGTGGAGGCAAGGTAAACAGCCATTCGTTGCAGTGGTTGACGACCCTCCCACTCCACTGCACCGACGACAACAACAACAACAACAACAATAACAACAGCAATAACAACAACATCAGTAAAAGTACCTACATACATACCACCACTTGGCATTATGCTCTCCACAACAACACATTCACACTCACACACTAACTAACACACATTACACACACACAGTCATACATATACAAAATCAATACATACACGACACACAAACGACACACATACATTCACAAATACATAGAACACACACATACACATACATTTACTTTGTACACACACACACACACACGCACAGAGTCACGTTCTTTTGCATGCATATATAAAACACAAGCACTCATACAATTAAAGTCTTGTCTCAATTTACACAAAACTTCACAAAGGAGGGTTGCTTTCTTAAAAACATAATTATAGCGTTTAGTTTTACTTCAAACACCATGCATAAGCTTGTGTGTGTGTGTGTGTGTATGTGTGTGTGTGGGTTTACATATATTGCATGTGCTTGTGTGTGTGTGTGTGTGTATTTACATATATTGTGTGTGTCTGTGTTTACTTATATTGCATGTGCTTGTGTGTGTGTGTGTGAGGGTATATATATTATTATATGTACGAGTGCAGTGCGTTGGTATATATTTTTCCGTGTGTGTGTGTGTGTGTGTGTAAGATACAGTGCTAATTGCTTTCTCTAACGCTCCTATATACAACCCCACACCAAAATACACCAGCAGCAGCAGCAGCAACAGCAACAGCAGTACTATACTCAGCCCAAAACAAACAGCCAACCAACCAACCAACCATAATTATTTCTCCAACTAAGTATCCTCCACTCAGCCTGACAAATATGAGAGTAGGAGGATCGTAATACCAAAGCATGTGTTATATATACGGTGTGCTGTTAATTATATACGACCCCACCATAATAATGCAGTGAGAGCAATGGACAACACAACACAACAGGACCCCCAACTGGTTTCACACGTCTCTAGTCTTTAATCAGGCAGGCAAGAAAAGCTATATAGTTTTCGTAGCTCTGCAGTTAACGAAGTGGTTATGTATGTTCCTGCCTTATTATGTGTGTGTGTTTTTTCTTTAATTAGTGTGTGTGTGTGTGTGTTGTTTGTGTTTGTTTAGTGTGTGTGTTGTTTGTGTGTATTTGTGTGTGTGTTCTATAGTGTATTTGTGTATGTGTATGTGTGTGTGTTAGTGCTCAGGTTGGTCGATACGCTACTGTCATTCTGAAGACTAACCATTGATTAAAGTTTACTCCTGTCATCGCTTGTGTAGGCTAGCTAACTCGACCACCTTTCCTTACCTCTCCTTACCTTTCCTTCTTCTCTCTCTAACCCTCATCTAATCCATTCCTCCTTCTCTCTCTCTTCTTCCTCTGCCTCTTTTCTTCTCACTTCTATATATTCCAGCCCTCCAGTCCCTTCTTCTCTCTTTCCCTACCTTCTCTTCTCTTCTACCCTCCCTCCCTTCCCTCCCTTCCTTTCTCTTTCTCTTTTCTTCCTCTGCCTCTTTTCTTCTCACTTCTATAAATTCCAGCCCTCCAGTCCCTTCTTCTCTCTTTCCCTACCTTCTCTTCTCTCTCTTTCCCTACCTTTTTCTTCTCTTCTACCCTCCCCTCACTTCCTTTCTACTCTTCTCCCCTCCCCAAAGTTTTTACGGTCCAATTGGGTGATCACTGTTTCCCCATCCTGGAGAGTTCTCAGAGGCTTGCTGTTCAAAGGCGATCCTAATCATGGATCTTACAATGGTTTCTCCTAAAAAATAAAACGAAAATTATTAGGTCGAGTTATTTCCACGGCAGAATTTTCCGCTCCAAAAGTTGGGTAATGTGGAGAAGGTTATTTAGTGAAATGTCCAGGAAAATTAGGCCAATCTGTTTTGTCGTAAGAGAAACATTTAACATGAACTCATGCACAAGGGTACGTACACACACGAACACACACACACACACACACACACACACACATACTTTTAAAATATCTTCCTGTTCATAAAAACATTATCACTTTTATTAACTCTTTCTTATGTTCTTTTAATTAATGTAGAGTTACAAATACGTTATTGTACTACAGTGTCAAGCAGATGAAACAAAACGCGGCTACACTCACATTGAATAGGTTTTATATTGTCCACTTTTTTTTTTCTGTCACATGAAGGCGAAGGATATAACATAGAAAATCAACATACATATCCTAATGAAAAATATTATCACCTTTTATATACAACAACATTAAAGGGACCATAAATGCCAAAGGAATAAACCGTTTATTATTATTATTATAAATGTGTATGTAGTCAGAAAATTGGATGTAAACGAGTCCTTCAAATACTGCCACGAAACACACACACCCATATGGAAGGAGCTTGCTTGCTTGTATCGTGGCATAGTTAAGAGGAATCAGAAGCCTCATATAAACGTTCACAGGGTCTTTAAGAGTACAGTGACAGAGGTAGTGGGGAAATGTGGTATAGTGTTATGGTGAAATATGGTATAGTTTGGTGTAATAGTGTGGGTAATATACAATAGTGTAGTGTAGTGCTGTTGTATAGTGTGGTAGTGTGGATATATGGTGCAGTATAGTGAATTGTCTGTCGTGTAGTGAATTTTAGTATGTTGGTGTAATGGTGTGGTGTAGTGTAGTAGTGTGGATATATGGTGTAGTATAGTGAACTGTCTGAAGTGTAGTTAAGTCTAGTATGGTGGTGTAGTGGTGGTGTGGTTTTGTGTAGTAGTGTGACAGTGTGGTGTAGTGAACTGTCTGTCGTGTAGTTAAGTCCAGTATGGTGGTGTAGTGGCATGTGGTTTGGTGTGGCATGTGGTGTGGTTTGGTGTGGCATGTGGTGTGGTTTGGTGTGGCATGTGGTGTGGTGTGGTGTGGCATGTGGTGTGGTTTGGTGTGGCATGTGGTGTGGTTTGGTGTGGCATGTGGTGTGGTGTGGTGTGGCATGTGGTGTGGTTTGGTGTGGCATGTGGTGTGGTTTGGTGTGGTAGGTGGTGTGGTGTGGTGTGACATGTGGTGTGGTTTAGTGTGGTAGGTGGTATGGCGTGAGGAGAATCATTTCGCTTTAGTGCTCACAGTTATTGCACACTGGAGGCCAGAATTATACACTTGCCCAATTTAGTAGCCCATTTATTTATTTATGTGACCGTAGCTTACACCGCCGAATTAATAAACAGCAGAGGTATACAGTGCCAAAACTTAAATTTGATACAGCCACGAGCAAAATGTTTGGCCCAAAAAGTGTCTCCTCTACAATATTATGTTGCAATATTAATTAATGGGTCCTCGATTATATAGGTGAGTTTAAGGTTATTGATTTCTTCTATTCAATTATTATGGTTCGAAATGGGATGCTTTCAGTGTGGGTCCTTTTTGTTTATTTTGTGCTACAGTCTCCAGTTTTCAGAACAAAATACAGTTCCCAGGATATTGCACAAACACGTATTTTATATAAAGTTTAATCCACCATTTGTACTGAAGGTTGCGACGACGAGGGAGGGAGTGGGTGAGTGAGGGAGGAAGGGGGTGAGGGAGGGAGTGAGGGAGTGAGGGAGGGAGTGAGGGAGTGAGGGTGGGTGGATGGAAGCTGTGATGATGAAAGAGGTGATGGATGCATTTAGCTATACAGTATATTAAATAACTCTCACTCTATACACTAAATCGTTACATATATTCTTTCTTTTCAATGCTCTCTCTCTCTCACACACCCTAGGGTTGATATTTCCATTCATTTAATCCCCTCCCCCTTCTCTCTCTCTCTCTCTCTCTCTCTCTCTCTCTCTCTCTCTCTCTCTCTCTCTCTCTCTCTCTCTCTCTCTCTCTCTCTCTCTCTCTCTCTCTCTCTCTCTCTCTCTTTCTTTCTTTCTCACAGGTGATAGCTCTATTCATTCATTCGTCCCTCCCTCCCACGAGTGTTATCTCCATCCTCTCTTTCACTGCCCTGCAACGAGTACAGGGCTGATCACAAGTATCATCAAACATTAACTATGGAGTTTGGTCTCTTCTCTGTAACAAATTAAAAATGGAGGGTCGCTGAATCCTCCTAACCGTGCCACGAAACAGACTCCCTACTCCTATGTATGCTGTGACACTTATTTTGTTTCGTAGCGTAGTTTAGAGGATTCAGTCAGTATCCCTCCACTACAGTCAGTACAAATACGACCACATAATTATTAGGTCCCCTCAAACGACAGAAGGAGAAAAAAGTTGTCATCTTTATACGTGGGGGGAAGTTCATGAGTACGATGGAAGGAATATGTCGGTGGTTATTAAATATTTTGACTGTGGCTGTACATCGAATCCCAAGTGACGAGCCTGACTGTATAATCAACCTGCCACTCTTAAATGGTATTTTTTACAGACTGGACAAATTCGAACTTTTCATAAATTTTCAATCCTCATCGTTCTAACATTAATTAATACCTTTCCATTGTGAAGGCCTACTGATTATTAAGCATACTCGAGTGTACTAAGACAATTATGCAAAATTAGTATTTATCTTGGATGTGTGTATAACTTTTTCTTTCATCATAATATTCCACCACGTTAAAATGAATCCGAAAATTGTAAAGCTAATTCCACCAGAAATATGTAAAGTTGCATCAAAGGAAAAAAAAAAAAAAAAAAAAAAAAAAAAAAAAAAAAAATCGACGAGGGACTGATTATGGAGAGACTCAGATAATTTGGAAATTAGAGATAAACATGAAAGCAGTAATAAAATAGTAAGGGAAATCTTTTTGGCAGTAAACAGAAATTTTGGAGGAATAATGATTTTTTACCGCCAGTTAATTACCAACCAAGAAAAAGACGTCCCAGTTTTAGGCTCCATTTAATAGCATTGGCAAAAGGAGACACGACCCGACGGAAAGGACCTGAGGGAACCTGATTGAAATTTAGACTCGAGTGAAAAAATAAAAAAAAGAAAAGAAGGAGAGACAGAGACATTTTAACAGCCATTAATTATTATGTATATACCGGTATTAATATTGTGTGTAATTAATTAAGGCTATTGAGTAGAGTGTAACTATTTTTTTTTTTATTATCGTATTCATTTTTATTATATATTATTATTGTGTTTAATTAAGACTTTTGCGTAGAGTGTAAATTAGTTTTTTTAATTCATTTATCCCTTCTCATTTTGTATATATTATTATTGTGTTTAATTACTGTTGCTTCGAGTTATTCATATTTTTTTATTCATCTATCCTTTCTCAATACGTACTGTATTTATTATTATTGCATATAATACGGTTGCCTCGAGCTTTTCATAATTTGTATTAATTTATCCATTTATATAATATATATTATTACTGCGTTTAATACTCATGCTTCAAGTGTAACATATTATTTTATTAATTTATCCCTTTTTATTATGTATATACTTATTATTGCATTTATACTATTGCGTTTTAATACATTTTTTTCTTCATTTTTATCCATTATTTTCTTGCTGCATCACAAATCTATATTTTCTGAGTTTAGGAGACTTTCGTTACAGGCAGTGGGAACCGTTCCTTTAATGGAGTCGTCTATGTGGCTCAATGAATAATGTATAATTAATCAAATCCTTCACTCGTATATTGAAAGTGACCTGATTTCTTCTATATAGTTTGAAGTACAGTTCTATATAGTTGATGTACAGCCACAATCAAAATTTAATAACCACCAACATTTACCTTCCATCGTGCAAGTAAATCAGAATCATATCTACATATAATCATACAACAACACCTTATGTCAACTCAACCCCCTCAATTATTATCATTATGAGGTGTTGCAAAATCATACACGTGTTGTTTTGATATATATTACCAAGATATTTACTACGATGGAAGGAAAGTGTGGGTGGGTGGATATTTGATTGTGGCTGTACACAAGAGAGACAGGAGTACAGAAAAAATCCCTAAAAACAAATCCTTAACATTGATCAAGAGAATATGTGAAATCAGGACAGATGTCGATCTCTCATAAATGGTTATGGAATGGATGGAAGCTTTCAAACTCAACCCACAAAGTGCAGCTCTAAAATAAGTCCTGGGAATAAAATACTGGAAAAGCACCATACAGTACAGTACAGTATATATATATATATATATGATTCTGCTCTTTCATGAACTGCCTCCCATCAATCAGTTCCATGACAGTTACAAGCTTTTTTTTTTTTTTTTTTTTTTTTTTTTTTTTTTTTTTTTTTAACCCCGAACCTATCACAAAACTGAAGTGCGGTTCCATTTGATAGATTTCGACGTGGAAGGATTTTATTTTTAATAACGTTTATATACATTGTAGTCTTGCCCAAAATGCATTCATCCGTCTATGTATAAAAGGCAATAAAGCTCATTAAATAAAAATAATGGGAAACTGGGTTGTTTTTTATTTATTATTTGTTTCTCTTTTTGCTATAGGATAATGTTTCTGTACTGTGTTTTCTAAGAGCATTATTCAGTTGCTCTCCAACACTCCTTGGACCCTGCCTGACCCACCACTATCACCCATGGATTTACTTATTACACGACCACACAAACATACACCTTCAATATCCACCAGCGAGAAATTTCGTGCTTATAAATTATTCATACCTTAAAATTAATATCCCCAGAAATATTTCCGTGCTTAAAAATCATTCCTGCCTTAAATTTCTCCCTGAAATAATTCCATGCTTAGAAAGAAAATTGGCAGTGATGATGAAGGAATGAAGGGATGTGTGTGTGTGCGTGTGTGTGTGTGTGTGTGTGAGGAAATGAGCCACCGTCAAATTAATGAACCACAGCGCTGATATGAAACCCATCAGTGGTCTAAAAAGTTCGTCGATTGAATTAAGGGGAGACACTCTTGTTGGTGAATTGCATGGGCAGGGGTAGGGGAGGGGGAAGGGGAGGGGGAAGGGGGAGGGGGGAAGGGGGAGGAGGAAGGAGGAAGGGGAAAGGGGGAGAGGGGGCTAGTGATTCCTCCAGAATAGCTATAGGCCCTGGAAAAAAAAAAACTGGCTGCCTCCGTACTGATACGACGAGAAGTGAAATTCTCTGTTGTTTTATAGCATTTATTATTAGTTTGGAGCATTCAGTAGTCCTTCCAATTTGACCATGAGAAGAATATCTATCTATCTATCTATCTATCTATTTATGTACCAGTATCTATGTATGTATGTAATTATCTATCTATCTATTTATCTATCTGTCTATCTATCACCGTTTTTTAATAAAGTGGGTAAGATATTGACAGCAAATTGAATACCACTGACTGATTACTCCGAACTTTGGCATGCAACACATTACCTCATATTATTATTAGGTTAGGTTAGGTTAGGTTAGGTTAGGCTAGGTTAGGTTAGGTTAGGTTAGGTTAGGTTAGGTTAGGTTAGGTTAGGTTAGGTTAGGTTAAGTTAGGTTATTAGCCAGGATCATCTAGTCTGTTTTATGGTATAGTTTGGAGGAATCATAGACACCTTCCCTCCCTCTTAGTTTCACCGACAATAAATCGCCTTCCCCCGGAACAAAAAAAATATTCCACCTTAATAGAAAATGCCATGAGTAATCTTTGCCTTTAATTTCCCTAATGGAGGAACTGTCTTTCAGAGACGCTTAACTTAAACTTTTTGAGAAATTTACTCATACATTCTTATTCTCTGGACTGTTGACTCTTTTTACCCTTCCCTTCTTATCTTTCTTTTCTCTTTGGTAATTTACTCATAGATTTTTATTATCTTGACTGTTTACTTTTTTTACCCTTCCCTTCTTATCTCTTTGGTAATTTACTCATAGATTTTTATTATCTGGACTGTTTACTCTTTTTACCCTTCCCTCCTTATCTTTCTTTTCTCTTTGGTAATTTACTCATAGATTTTTATTCTCTGGACTGTTTACTCTTTTACCCTTCCCTTCTTATCTTTTATTGTATTCCCAACTCTTTGGAAATTTTCTTCATACTGTTCATTCTTATTTTCTGAACTTCTTATTTTTTTATTCCCAAGGCAGTAAACTCTCTGGAAATTTATTCTATATATTTTGTTTCCAGAATTGTAAAAACTTTGGTTGTATATTACTCTTTGGAAATGTAGGCTACTCATATTTTCTTATTTCTAGGACAGTGAGTGAACTTTTGAAAATATCCTCCGGTCAGACCAGGGAGTTTTAGAAAATATCACACACACACACACACACACACACACACACACACACACACACACACACACACACACCTAGAAACCCAGAACAAACCCAGCTAGTTCAACATGCTAAGGGTGAAGGTACACACACACACACACACACACACAAAGACACATACAAACACACACACACACACACAAACAAAGACACATACAAACACACACACACACACACATACACACATAATAGGAGAGGTTAATTTAAGACGATATTATAATGCTAGTAAATCTAGAGATGCTACTATTTCCTCCAAACTATTCCAAGCAACACAGCACCACTATTTTTTTGCTCTTCTGATCCTGTTTCCTGGCATACTTTGGAGACATCGAGGAGCTCCAATTTAACAAAAGCGAATTACACCCCTGAAGTGAAATGGCCTGAGAGTAAATGGCAGGAAAAGTTATTTTAATACAACGCTGAGAATTAAAAAAAAAAAAAAAAAGTGAAAATGTCAAAATCTCTCAACGGCGTGGGAAAAAATACTTATGAAAAAAGCTATGTGTGTGTATGTGTGTGTGTGTGCTTGTTTGTTTGTATGTGTGTGTGGTGCTTGTTTGTGTGTGTGTGTGAGTGTGCTTGTATTTGCGTTTGTGTTTGTTTGTGTGCATGTATGTGTGTGCTTGTATTTGAGTTTGTGCTTGTGCTTGTTTGTGTGTGTGTTGTGTGCGTGTGTGTGTGTGTGTGTGTGTGTGTGTGTGTGTGTGTGCGTGCGTAAAATTTCAAGGTGTTTAGAATCCAGATAAACCAAATTCAGTAGGCGGCGAGGAAAAGAAAAATAATGGGAAACCAGTGAGGAAAATGAGAGGGAAAGGAGGAAGAAAGATAAGGAATATGACCAGCTTGTCTGCGGAGAATAGGAGGAGGAGGAAGAGGAGGAGGAGGAGGAGGAGGAGGAGGAGGAGAAGAAAGGAGCAAATTCTTGACACACACACACACACACATACACACACACAAGCACAAAGACACACACCCAAAGACACACACACACACACACACACACACACACACACACACAAGACACACACAAAAGCACAAAGACACACAGACACACTCAAAGACACACACTGTAAGACAGACAGACATACACACACACACACACAGTAATAAGATGGTAGAATGTACTGTACTCATACGCCCTACACGGTACACTGGGCAGCGGAAATTATGTACAGTACTGCACGAGGGACCAATTTTTTTTTTTTTTTTTTTTTTTTTTTTTTTTTTGTGTGTGTGTGTGTATGTTTGAGTCTTTTAGTGTGCGTATGTGTGTGTAAGTGTCTGTCTTTGAGTGTGTGTATGTTTGTGTGTGCGTGTGCGTGTGTGTGTTATTGGAAGTGAGTTGTATTTGTGGATAATGTGATGGTGTGTGGTGATATCAGTAGTAATTGTGGTGATAGTGAGTAGTGGTAGTGGTAGTAGTGGTAGTGATGGTAGTAGTAGTAGCATGGGTCGAGTTCAGTGTTCTTCCCCCAGTGTGTACCAGACATTTTTCTTACCTGGTGGAGCCTACACGTCAATCATTCAGTTTTATCACAGGAAGGGGAAGCTCAGGGCAATTAAGGTCCAACTCGAAAAAAATCCCACATCCAAGAAATAAGAAAATAAATAAATAAAGTGATATCAAGGTTGTTGTGTGTTTTTTCGTTTTAGATGCCTGGTTGTAACTCGAAAATTTTCCCACATCCAAGAAATAAGAAAATAAATAAATAAAGTGATATCTAAGTTGTTGTTTTTTTCGTTTTAGATGCCTGGATAAACACGAAAACTTCCCCACATTCAATAAATAAGAAAATAAATAAATAAATAAAGTGATATCAAAGGTCATTTCGTTTTAGATGCCTGGATAAACTCGATAAAATCCCCACAGCCAAGAAAAAAAAAGTGAAGTGATATCAAAATTATTTCGTTCTAGATGCCTGGGTGTAACTCGAAAATTTTCCCACATTCAAGAAATAAGAAAATAAATAAATAAAGTGCCATATGAATATTACTAGACTTGGCTATAGCATAATGCACTATACCGCCCATGCTAATAATACATCCATAATACACTATACTGTCTAGTTAAAATAATATAAATACAGAATAATGAACCATAATATATATCACAATAAATACATATAAATACACTATACAGCCTACAATAATAATATAACAATAATACATGCTTACTGTAACTTATAATAATAAAATTGCTACGTGATTTATGCTACATTCTTATTACTATACATTAACCCAGTATAGTGTCTAAGAGATGTTTTTTTTATATAATAAGTAGTATAGTATTTCATGCCAGATTTATAGTACTATAGTCTAGGCAGTATGGAGGGTGTCTCAAATAATGTAATTTATGGATAGGCAGTATGTAGTAATGAGTATTAATATTATATTTTACATTACATAATAATCATAATATAATGAGGAAATAAAAAGTGAAAAAAAAAAGACGTGGTAAAAACAAAACAAAAAAGACGCAAGGCAAAAAAAAAAAAAAAAAAAAATACAAGGCCAAAAAAAAGCAAGGAAATAAACAAGATAAAGGGAAGGAAAGGAAGGTTAAGGAAAACTTCTAAGGAGGCCCCCCACAATTTTCTCTGCTCCTTTGGGTGAGTTGAGGCGTATGATTAACCCAAGTAACATATCAGCTACTTTAGGACGCGATAAACATATTTTATTACTCTTATTACAACCTACCTTCCTCATACATATTCTAGTTTCGACCTTCCTTACCATTTTCTGATTATTATTATTATTATTATTATTATTATTGTTGTTGTTGTTGTTGTTGTTGTTGTTGTTGTTGTTGTTGTTGTTGTTGTTGTTGTTGTTGTTGTTGTTGTTGTTGTTGTTGTTGTTGTTGTTGTTGTTGTTGTTGTTGTTGTTGTTGTTGTTGTTGTTATTATTATTATTATTATTATTACATCCAGTTCATTTACACTATTCTTTTTTTTTATATACAAACCTAAACTTACCATCCTAACTTAATTAAGGGTAGATTCTCTTGTTGATGAATTAGAAGATCTCTGATTCCTCCAAACTATGCCACGAAACAAAAGATCCCCTATTGGTAACATGGAAGTCTTCTGTTTCCTGGAATAGTTTGGAGGCATCAGTAGCCTTCCAATTTAACAACCAAAAAAAAAAAATCTCCCCTTAATTAAGTTGGGAATTATTTTTTGGTACATTGGAGTGTCTTGATTCCTCCAAAGTATACCAGGAAACAGAACCAGATGAACAAAAATAATGGTGTTCTGTTGCTTGGAATAGTTTGGAGGAATCAGTTGCTCCAGATTTACCATCATTGTACAACCTTACTTCAATAGAGTAAAGAAAAAAGTTGCTGTCATTTTAAAGGTTATGAATTCTCTATCTATGTTATTCCATGAAGCAAAATATCTATGTAAGTATATAAACATTTTTTTTTTTTTTTTTTTTGCAACTGACTGTGCACTTATGATCTTATTTTTATATCAGTGACATTTCAAGTTTTGTTTCATATATAATTTCTCCCAAATACCTTGATTTCGTATAATGATTCTAATATATTATAGTCTTGTTTTTATATGTTCTATAGTCACGAGTATAACCAATCAAACCATAATAATAATGATACTACTACAACACCAACACCAACTACTACTAATACTACTACTACTACTACTACTAATAATAATAATAATGATTTGAAAAAAAAAATAAAAATAAAATAATAATAAAAAAAAATTTTAGAGTTATTCCCAAGACTATATATAGTATAAACAGTAATTGCATCTCCTTTTCTTCAATGTTAACACACATTCACTATAAAGGAATTACACCCATAAGGCCCAACTAAACTATGCTATAACCCACACATAAACATTAAGTCATTGATTAATTAACACTGAAAGGCCAGGCAGGCAGGAGAAAGGGAAAAAAAAAAAAAAAAAAAAAAAAAACAATTAATAATAAGTGTTTGTTACTCCTGAGAAGTGATGCGTGTATAACATTTTTTTCCCTTCCATAACCTCACAACATAAGCTATTCATTCTTAGATCCCAAGGTGCACATATATTCCACTTCACTTTACTTTCTCTAATTAAACCGACCACCACCACCACCACCATTCGTTTCCAAGGCTAGTGGTAGTAGTGGTGGTGGTAGTAGTAGTAGTAGTAGTAGTAGTAGTGGTAGTAGTGGTCCCTTGAAAGATCTTATATATATTTGATGCCCCCTTCCCCTATCCCCCCCCCCCTATTCCTCTGTCACGTCTCTCTCTCTCTCTCTCTCTCTCTCTCTCTCTCTCTCTCTCTCTCTCTCTCTCTCTCTCTCTCTCTCTCTCTCTCTCTCTCTCTTTTATCCCCCTTTTCCTGTCTCTTACGTTACTGTTTCTTACACCCAGACTGTCACGTAACCACACTGCCCTCCCCCCCCCCCCCTCTCTCTCTCTCTCTCTCTCTCTCTCTCTCTCTCTCTCTCTCTCTCTCTCTCTCTCTCTCTCTCTCTCTCTCTCTCTCCCTCTCCTCATCTCGTAATTAATTGATTCACTATATACTTTTCCAATCTCATTCTTCCTTCTCATTCCCTTTCCTCTATCGCATTTTTTCCTCCCACCTCATTTATTATATACTTCCATTTATCATTCCCTATTTATCTCTCCCTATTTTCCTTTCCAGTTTCCCCTCCCTCACTATATAAAATTTTCCCCTTCTTTTCTCCCCTCCCTCAATCCCCACCATTTTTTCCCTCACTTATTTTCCCTAACCTATTTTTTCCTTCACTTATTTTCCCTAACCTATATTTCCTTCACTTATTTTCCCTTACCTATTTTTTTTCCTTCACTTATTTTCCCTAACCTATTTTTTCCTTCACTTATTTTCCCTTACCTATTTTTTCCCTCACTTATTTCTCCATTTCCCCTTACCTATTTCTCACTCGTCCATTTTCCCCTCACATAATTTCTCTCCCATGCACTTTCCCTCACTTTTCTCTCCACATCTTTTCTTCCTCCATTCCCCCTCTTACCAAAATTATCGCCTCTCTCTCTCTGTTTCCCACCTTCCTATCTCACTTCTCTTCCTTCGTCACTCTTTATCTCTCTCTTTTATGTGTTATGGTTCCACTTTTTCTCTTTTCCCCTCTTCTCTCTCTCTCTCTCTCTCTCTCTCTCTCTCTCTCTCTCTCTCTCTCTCTCTCTCTCTCTCTCTCTCTCTCTCTCTCTCTCTCTCTCTCTCTCTCTCTCTCTCTCACTTTCTCCCTTCCCCAGTCCTTCCCCTCTCTTTCACTCCCTCTCAGACTATTACGCTATTCCCTCCTTCCTTCCCCTTCCTTCCCTTCCCCTTCCCTTTCCTTTACCTCCCTGTCTTCCATCTCCTTCCCTTTACCTCCCTCCCCCCTCTTTCCCTCCTCTTATCTCCTCCTCCCTTCCTACTAAACTCATCCACCAACCACTTCACTTTATCTTTCTCCCTCTCCTTCCATCCTTTCTTCCCTCTTATTACTCCCCACTTCCCTTCCTTCTCATTCTCTTCCCATTCATTCTCTTACCCACATCCCTCTTTATCTTTCTCCTCTCCTTTCATCCTTCCCTTCCCTCCTCACCTCCTCTTCCCTTCCTTCCTTCCTTCCTTCCGTCTTGTTACCCTCCACTTACCTTTCCTTTTCCCTTCCCATTCATTCTCTCATCCCCTTCCCTCCTTCCTTCCTTCCCTCTTCCTTTCTTGTTTCCCTTTCTACACCTTCCTTCCCTCCCATCACTAACTCCCTTCCCTCCTTCCATCCTCCCTTCTCTCCTTCCTTTCTTCCCTCCTTTCCTTCCTTCCCTCATTCCCACCCATCCTCTCACCCCCTTCCCTCCTTCCTTCCCTCCTTCCATCCTCCCTTCTCTCCTTCCTTTCTTCCCTCCTTTCCTTCCTTCCCTCATTCCCACCCATCCTCTCACCCCCTTCCCTCCTTCCTTCCCTCTTCCTTCCTTCCATAGTCTCATAATCTCCTTGTCTCTTAGTTATCTCTCTCTCCCTTGGCTTTCTTACCACCAGAATCACCACTTGCTCTGCCTTCTCCAGTTTCTCCACCTTTTTTTCCCTCCATTTACTTCTATTTTTTCGCTGTGAGTGTGTGTGTGTGTGTGTGCGTGTGTATGTGTGTGTGTGTGTGTGAGCGAGAGAGAGAGAGAGAGAGAGAGAGAGAGAGAGAGAGAAAGAGAGCAAGAACCGACTTTCACTCACTTTCTTGTTTTTAAATAAATTCGTTTTTTTTTTCTTAATATTGCAATCATCTTTCTATATTAACCTACTTTCTTACTTACTTATACTTACTCTTGCTCCCACACGCTTTATATTTTTCATTCCCTAATTTTAGATAATAAATGATATGCATATGTCATTTTTCCTGCATTAATGTGAGTATGATAATTATGATACAAAAAAAAAAAAAAAAAAAAAAAAAAAAAAAAATTGGTGGGCTAATGATTCCTCCAAACCGTGCCAGAAAATATAATAAAATATCCCCTATTCGCAAACTAAGGTAAACAGAGAGAGAGAGAGAGAGTGTGTGTTTCCTGGTGTAATTTGAAGGACTCGATGCCCCTCCAATTTCCCTTCTCCAACATTATTATACCAATTAATGCATTATAATTATGAAGTACGATTGGGTCAGTTATCATATTCCCTTTGTACACCTTCCTTCCTTCCCTCCCATTCCTAACTCCCTTCCCTCCCTTAATTCCTTTCTATTTCCCTTTCATCCTTCCTTCCTTCCTTTCTATTTCCCTCCCATCCTTCCTTCCTTCCTTTCTATTTCCCTTCCTTCCTTCCTTCCTTTCTATTTCCCTCCCATCCTTCCTTCCTTCCAGACTGACTCTTTCCTTTCCTATCCTCCTTCCTTCCTTCCCTCCTTTCTTTCCTCTACTCCTCCCTTCCTTTCCTCCTTTCTCTCCTTCCTCCTTCCTACCTTCTCTCCCATCCCTCCCTTCCTTCCATATCCTTTCTTCCTCCCTCTCCCCCCTTCCTACTTTTCTCCCTTTCTTCATTCTCTCCATTCCCTTCCTTCCTTCCATATCCTTTCTTCCTCTCTCTCTTCCTTCTTCCCTCTCCCTTCCTCTCTTCCCTCCTCCCTTCCCTACCATCCCTCCCCTCCTTCCTCCCTTCACCTCTCGCTTCTTTTGCTCTCTTTCTGCCTCTCCTTCCAATATTGGGTGGTGTTCGTTCCTGCTACTTGGTCTGTGTTCTGTATTAATATATATATACAGTTTATGTATATCATATTTGTAACGTATCACAATATATGTATAGATATTAATTACAGTATGAATAAATAAATAAATAAATAAATAAATAAATATATATATATATATATATATATATATATATATATATATATATATATATATATATATATGCGTAAATCCACAAGGAAGTAAAAATAAACACGGAGTCCCAAGCGCTTTCGTGTAATTCACATCTTCAGGGAAAGAACAGAATGTTCTCACATTCTGTTCTTTCCCCTGAAGATGTGAATTACACGAAAGCGCTTGGGACTCCGTGTTTATTTTTACTTCCTTGTGGATTTACGCATATTCCTGGATCACGTGCCACCAAGTGATTTATTTGCATATATATATATATATCTTAATTTAAATACTATTATTTTTTTATGCATTTCTTTATCTACAATATATTAAAAAAATATCCTCCACACTAAACACGTGCGACAATAACAATAATTTTCTGTTAATACTTATAAAACTCTTAAAATTATAATTTAAAGGAAAAAAATTATTAAGCTCCTCAACACAAAACAAAACAAAACAAAACAACACAGCACAACACAACACTACATCACAATACAACACAACACAATACAACACAACACAACACAACAAATCACATTGCAACACAACACAACACATCAGCCCCCGTCCTGATTCCACTACTCCCACTCAGCACGATATAACTTCCCTAACGAACCACCCAACTAACCAACTAATCAACTAACAAACCAACTAACCAACTAAAGCCGCGGTCACACTGGTCAAAAAATGCTTGGATCCCATGGGAGAGTAGGATTTTCGCCCAACCTTGGAGAGTTTTGCTTGGAGATTTACAAGGTATCCCAACACGAGTAGGATCGTTTGCTTCCAAGTCCAAGGTTAGAATGAAGGAACTATAAAACTATTGTTAGTAAAAATATGTGATTGTACTTAACTTATTTTGAAAAATAATGACAAATAGTAAATAAATATATCAAATTAGCGTAAATAATACATAAATACCTTTTTATCTAGTTTTCCGCGATACCTCTTAAGTTTGTATAAGATGCCAGATACTACGAGTTAGTAATCTATTGTTGACATTTGTGGGCAAAATATTGACGAAAGTTGCATTCTTTCCATATACAGGTATATATTTTTTAATTCTATAAGATCCCTGAAGTTATAAATACTATTATACGTTATGTATGCGTTATTTAAAGCACATAATAGGACGTGACGAGTTGCCAGACGACGCTACTAAACCAAGGCGGTTGACTGAAAGACGATCAGTGTTGCCAGGTGCAGGGAAATTTCTGTTTTAGGGAGTATTGAAGTCCACACATGGAGATTATAATTAAAGATTGTTCAAGAGTAAACAGGGAATTTTCTATCAGACGAAATACCAAAGAGTAAACAGGGTATCAGAGTAAACAGGGAATAATTGAGGTAAAAAGGGAAATTCTGATGTTGAAGTTATAGGGAAATTTCGTCTAGCACTGCCAAACAGACCTGGCAACACTGAAGACAATATTATCAAATATGGCGGCCTATATATTCAGCCAATCAGCGAGCAGCACAAAATTTAGGTGTCCAGTCTCTCTATATAGGGTCTCTAGTTTGACCCACAGTCTCTTCACGTTATTTGTTTTCCGTTTTATGTGAGCGTAGGCTGCTGCAATTGTAAAAATAGTCATAGTTTCCAGCATGTTCCTCCACCTCCATTATGCACTACTCTTTGTAGCTTGATATCCTTGGACTGGGCTGATGATTCTACTTTCTGTAGTGTGACCAAAAACTTCCAAGGGACAGCATCCAACGCTGCTCTACACTTGGCTCTCCCAGGGTACAAATGGCCAGTGTGACCGTAGCTTAACTAACTAATCAACAAAGCAACTAAGCAACTAACCAACCAACTAACTAATCAACTGACTAACCAAGTAACGAACTAACTAACCAACAAACTAACCAACTAACTAACATACTAACTAACCAACCAACCAACCAACTAACCAACCAATCAATTAACCAACTAATCAACTAACAAACCAACCAACCAACCAACCAACCAACCAACTAACTAACCAACCAACCAACCAACCAACCAACCAGCTAACCAACCAGTCCACCCCCATCCCCTTCCAGCCCTCATGACTCTCTCTTATACATCCAAGGGCATTTATTTTTCTCTCTGACTAATTAACTAATATTCATACAATTTACCCGAAGTTATATTCCATTTAGGAGTTGCGTAATGGGCGCGCGCGTGTGTAAGTAAGGCCTTTCACCAACTTGGGTCCCAAAACTTTGAAGTAATAACCTATTTAGCGAAAACTTTGCCTTGTTTAATGGCTCCAGTTTGCGTAATACCGAATTGAACTTTTTTTCCTTCCTTCCCTGCACCCGTATTATTAACTTAGGAGGAGTTTCGGGTACCTAATGAATGAATGCATGTGGACTGAAACACATGCAGGGGTTGGCAATATTATGCAGGCAGAACATTATTCATCTTTGACCTTGACTCGTGTTGACCTGTCTTGACCTGTGTTGCCTTGTCCTGTTCTATCTTGACCTGAGTTGACCTGTCTTTGACCTGTGTTACTTTGTTCTGTCTTGACCTGTGTTGACCTGTCTTTGTTCTATCTTAACCTGTCTTGACCTCTCTTGACCTGCGTTCCCTTGACCTGTCTTGACCTACGTTCCTTTGCCTTGCCTTGACCTTGCCCTGTCTTGACCTTGTTAGCTAATCTTCTCTGCCTTGCTTCCCTTATCTTTCCTCTTCTGTCCCCCCTCCTTTCTTACAATCAATATTATCTCTCCTCCTCATACGCTTCATTCCTCTTTCTTCTCTACCTATCTTTCCTTGCTTCCCTTGCTCTCTTCCCTCCCTTCCTTCCTTTCTTTCCTTGCTTCATGTTTCCCTTACCATCCCTCCCTTGCTTCCCTTCCTCTCTCCCCCTTCCCAACTTCCCTTTCTTTCCTTGCTTCCCTATACCATGATTAATTTGTCTCCTCTCCCTACCATACCATCCCCACCTATACTTCTTCTTCCTTACTGCCATTCTTTAGTTTGTCCTCGTTATCTGTTTCTGTAAAATCAGCCTCACCTCGCTTCCTCCAGTCCTTCCTTGACCTATTCCCTATCAGCTTACTTCTCACTTTTTTGCTAAACCACCAAATAATAAAGATAAAAATAAGATTACATAAAATACAATAAAATTTAATAAAATACAACAACAACAACCACAATAATAATAATAATAATATTAATAATATTAATAATAATAATAATAATAATAATAATAATAATAGTAATAATAATAGTAATAATAATAATAACAATAATAATAATAATAATAATAATAATAATAGTAATAATAATAGTAATAATAATAATAACAATAATAATAATAATAATAATAATAATAATAATAATCCTTGACAACACACCCATGAACTTTTTTCCATCTAACAACAACAACAACAACAACAACAACAACAACAACAACAACAACGATACTGGACAGTGAACTCTATCCCTCAACTTCTACGAATTTCATTAATTAAAACAAATGACTATAAAAAAAAGCTCAAGTCAGGGATTGAAATAGTTTTATTAATTTCACATCCCTTGTTTAACTGGGATTCATTAAAATGGTAAAAAAAAAACAAGAAAAAATAAATAAACATATGAATAAATGAATAAAAAATAACATGAAAAAATAAATAAACATGAAATAATCAGTCAATAAATAAAGAAGCTAAAGATATAAAACTCGTGTCTATAATAAACTTATGAATGACGTAAATCATATGAAATAATTGAGGAAAGTTTTAGTGAAGGTTTCAGTTCACAATACAGGAATTTACTGTAAAAAACATCCACAAAGAACAAAACGTAAAGGATGTGTGTGTGTGTGTGTGTATGTGTGTGTGTGTGTGTGTGTGTGTGTGTATGTGTGTGTGTGTGTGTGTGTGTGTGTGTGTGTGTGTATGTGTGTGTGTGTGTGTGTGTGTGTGTGTGTGTTATCAGGTAGGATTTTATAACTGTTCATAATTATTATATATTGTTAATGCTGTTATTTTTACTGTTATTATAATTACGATATTGCTATGATTGTTATTATTCCTGTTATTATTATTATGATAGTTATTATACCTATTATTCTAAATGTTACTGATATTCTAGTTGTTATTTTTGTTATTTTTGTCATTCTTACTGTTGTTGTCGCCCCCCCCATCCCCCCCTCATCCCCCCCATCCCCTCCCTCTGTGAACCTCGATAACCTGACCCAGATCAAGGTCACTTACCAATATTCATGATGACCTGGGCACGAATATCACTTTTCTTCTCCTCTTCACATGTCAAGCCAATTTGGGTAATGGTTTCTGGGAGTCCAACGCAAAGATATACATACACAAAGTTGCTGGCAAAAGCACACACACACAGAAACCACACACATGAATATTTATTTACACGCGGACGCATTTTTACACACACACACATATGTATATATTTTTACATATACGCACATATACATATACATATACATAAATACATACATAAACACAATATGTCATACATAAATACATACATACATATATATATTATATAAATACATACATACATACATAAATACATACATACGTAAACACACACATACACGCATTAAGCAAGCAAGCACCTACAACGCTGCCAGGCAAATGACTAATCAATATACAGTATATAACTACATAAAATTATAATCTTCAGTATCTGTAGCTAACACCTCTCGAGTACAGTAGAAACACGTGTAGGGGTTTAGTCACAATACCATATATACCGTATATATAATAAATAAGCGATAACATAACTGCATGCAGAGTGTTAGATACAAAAAATATGGTTAACCCCCCAAAACTGTGAAAGCGAAAACAGCTCGTCGATATATGTGTACCTGAACGAAATATAGTTAACCCCCCAAAAGTCGTACAGAGCGAAAACAGCTCGTCGTATCTACCTGAACGAAATATCATCAGTTCACCGTTGACTCCCTAACCAAAACAGGAGCCCAGACTATATCAATAACAGCATCTCTTTTATGTTTGATATATTTTCTTTTTTTGGTTTATTCCTGGTAGCAGTGTTTGGCTACTAAGGGTTGAATTCAGCTTGTTGATTGGAAATGTTCACTCACAAACTGCAAGCAACTTCTATGCAATTATTTCCGAGTCTACCTACTGTACCTATACCTCTCTTGGATCCAACGTAGCAAAATATATACTATATTATCGTAGTCATGTTTCACTTTACTTATACTGTATATCTCTCTCTATATATATATATATTTTTTTCCATTGCAAAATACCAATATATATGAATCTCTATTGAAGTATAGTTTTGTGGTGTAGTGGAGTAT